>JAECUM010090859.1:0-16549 GCA_016617855.1 Megalonaias nervosa
TTTAGTCCGTTGCGAACTCCTCCACGGCGTGTGTTACCTGTCATCAAGTTGATACGACGTAAGGACAATCAGTGGCGACGCATTCCAGTATAAAATGACCTGAGGCAAGCCATACGGATCAGTATTTTTTTGTGCTACTGCACGTCCAAAGATGTTCCCTCCAAGAAGTGTACACCATTACCATCGTCGTTCTTCTTCTTCGGTCCAAAAAGGAAAAGGAAAACGAAAAAGACAGTCACGTCATCCTAAGAAGCGCTTAGTCAAACATCGACGTCACCCCCAGAAAAGGCACACTCGTCCAAAGAAAAAGAGGAGTCACCAAAGAGGAGGATTCTTTGGTGATTTTGGAAAACACATCGTCACCTTTATGACAAAGCGATAGTCCCCAAAAAAAAGGATAAAAGACCGTGCGACAAGTCATTGACGTTAGTGAATTTTTTTGGTTGTATGCCACGGAACCAACAAACCCACTGAGAAAGATGTCACCCCAAAAAAGACATTCCTCTTCTACCTCCAAAGGAAAGAAAAGGAAAGGACTGCCACCTCGTTTAGCCAAACATTGGGACATGTTGTCCGTCCTGTCCAAAGCTCCTTCACCCATGCGAAAAAACTCATTCAAACAGCCTCCAAAGATGTTATTGATACCGTGTGCGAATGTTGTCTGAATGTCTTGAAAGGCACAATACCTTTGTCTAAACACCAGAAAGAATGCTTAGGCAAACATCGACACGTTCTTCGTCAAATGATCCAAAAGAAAATACCTATTCGTCAAAAGAAAAAGATGTTGGTGCAACGCGGAGGAATTTTACCCTTTTTACCCATGTTACTGAAAGGAGTCATGGGTACAATAGGAGGACCCTTACTGAAAGGAGTCATGGGAACAATAGGAGGACCCTTGCTGCAAGGAGCATTGGGAAACATGGGAAGATGAAGATCAAAAGGACCAAGAAGATAAAAGGGACCTCTGAAATCAAAAGATCTCAGACGTGATCCTTGAAATCTGATGGAAGGACGAAAACTAGCTTTAGTCCCTTACAAACGATGGATGGAATACCACCGTTGGCAAGAACAACGAACCCCACATTTACCTCCCAATCCTCATTTGACCGAGATATCCCAGATACAACACGAACTGCAATCGTTGATGGATCGCAGCGATTTGTCAGAAACGGAAAAATCGCAACGGTACGGACAGTTGTTGCAACGACTGCAACTCTTTCACCAGAAGGCTTTAGACGAAACAGCTCCACCCACTCTGAAAGATTTTAAGGCCTTGATGAAAAGTCCATCACCACCACCACCGCTACCACCACCACCAGCGGTCAAGACAGACACAACCCCACGAAGGCCTGAGGAAGAAGAGGCACGAGAAGTTTTTCAAACACCGTCAGCAGCTCCCATTCCTAGTAAGATTGCAGCGTCCTTGTTGACCCCTTCCCTACACCGCAACGAGAAGAACTTAAAGCTTGGGTTAAAAAGATGATGTCTACTCCACCTTCGACAGAGGTGAAAAAGAAAGAAGGGAAACCAGAAGGGAAAAAAGAAAAGAAGACCAAAGCCATTCCATTACCACCACCACCACCACCACTACCTTTCACTTCTACGCCCGTGGCACATCGGACACGTAAGACCGTTTCCAAACCACACCCTCCTTCCATTCCGACTAGCATTCGTGAAAATTGGATCACTTATTAAAACATGGAGAAGGTGTTAACCAGCATTTACTACGATCCAGCTCATCCTGCAGGTTACGGAGGAGTTCAGGAATTGTATCGTGCTGCCAAAACTCGACTGAAAAGTATCCGTTTACCTCAGGTGCAACGCTGGTTACAAGAACAAGCCAAGTACACCTTACACAAACCCATTCGACGAAAATTTTCCAGAAGTCGCACCCAAGTGGAGGGTATCGATCACCAATGGCAAACCGATTTAGCCGATGTCTCTCATTTAGCCACCTACAATCGTGGCTACAAATATTTGTTTTGTGTCATCGACGTCTTTTCCAAATTTGCTTAGGTCGTACCATTGACTTCCAAATCGAGCAGTGAGTTAGTGCGAGCCCTCAAACTGGTGTTGAAACAAAGTGGTCGTCACCCTCTTCGATGGCAAACGGACAAAGGCACCGAATTTCTAAACCAAGCTTTCCAAAAAGAATTGAAGAAGCGTGACATTCATTTTTTCACCACCGAGAATCCCGAAACCAAAGCCAGCATCGTGGAACGTTTTCAACGTACCTTGAAAGAACGCATGTGGAAATATTTTACGCATCAACACACTCTCAAATACATTGACGTCTTGCCACACCTCGTTCAATCGTACAACCAATCTTACCATCGGGGCATTGGACGTGCCCCCCAAGAAGTGACTCCCGACAACGAAGTGACCGTCTTCGAGCGCCTGTTTGGACCGTCCACGACAGTGCCTGTCCCCAAGAAAAGTGGAGTGTTGGCCACGGGAGATTGGGTACGCATTGGCAAAACCAAACGCACTTTCGACAAAGGTTACTTACCCAATTGGACCACCGAATTGTTTCGTGTCACTGAACGTGTGCGTGGTCGTTATCCTCCCGTCTATAAATTAGAGGACATGAACGGGGAAGTGTTAAAAGGAACGTTTTACTTACCCGAGTTACAACGTGTGACCAAAAAAGAAGACGGCGTGTACGAGATCGAAAGCATTCTCGATCGAAGAACTCGTAAAGTAGGAAAGAAACGTGTCAAAGAAGTCAAAGTACGTTGGAAAGGATATCCTCCCAGTTTTGACTCTTGGATCGACGCTTCGCAACTCATCGACTATAAAAAGAAGTGACCATCATGCCCTTCAACACAGTCTCAGCTTCTGCAGTGACCACTCCTTCCCCCAGTTCTTCTCTGCAAGATCTACAAAAACAACCCTTGTGGGTGTGGTGTGGAGAACGTGTGCCTAAAACTCAAATCGTCTTTTTTCTGCCAAATCTTTGTGGTGTATTGTGTCATCGGTGCTGCCATTGCCAATCTGAGTTTGCAACAAGGAGATAAACAATTGTGGACCATTTTACTCAGCAGTTGCATTGGTTACCTTTTTCCCAATCCGTCTCTGAAATATTCCTCTAACGGAAACAACAACAACGGGAGCCTTGTGTCCAACGTCAGTTCCAACAGTCACCCTAACCATCCTCTTTTAGACACTCCTCTCACTTCCAGTGACTCCTCGGATACTAGAACTGTGGAATTATGAACAACCAATTTTACTTAACGTTGCCCAGTGACAGTTCCATGGAGGTGTTTCCCAATAACACTTTGTGCTGTTTCTCGGCCAAATTACCTCAGGCCATCCGATTGGATCACGAAGCCCGTTGGGAAGTGGCTTTGGTAGAAATGATTCACCCTACACAAATCAAAAACATCGTCGAAAATCAAAACACTTTGACGATAGAAGTTTGGGACGAACAAGTGCAACAAGTCATGGATGAACGCGCTACTGCTGGTGGTGTAGCTGACTTTATCAAAACACTAAGCCCCATAACTAATCGAACCACTTATCTGTTGAAAATTCCTGCAGGTTATTATTTTAGTGGTCAACATTTGGTGAACACCATAGCTGAGAGGTTCAATTTCATGTTTAGTAAAGCTTTGGAGAGAGTCAAAAAAAGTGTCACCATTGAGTACCACAAAATATCTCGTCGCCTACTGATGAAATTTTCTGAGGACAAAGTATTGGCCATTACATTTTGTCCTGAATTGTATCACATTTTGGGTGGAGACCCTAAGTTAATCAAGATTGCAAACGAAATACCAGCCGTGACCAGTAACGTGGATTTTGCGAAATATTTTCGATTTCCTGTAGAAATGAACCTAGGACTGAATTTGATTTTTGTGTACTCCGATGTGGTGGAGTACAACGTAGTGGGACACACCTCCGTACCGTTACTGCGTGTCATTCCTTTCAAAGTGGATTCTGCCACGAAGGCTGACGAGAAAGGTGGAAACACCTATCACGTTCACCGCGAATTTGTAAATCCTCACTATTTGTCCGTCAGTAAGCCGTATTTCGACACTGTCAACATTACTATAAAAGGAGATCTGGGACAAAATATTCCATTCACCAAAGGGAAAGTCACGGTGAAACTCCATTTTCGAAAACGATTACTCTAACTTTTTTGTCAGTCATGTATCCTGTGTACCAAGGAGTTGCTCGACAGCGAGGACATGGTTTAGGTGATATGCTCAAATCGGCCTTTCGTACAGTGGTTCCCATTTTGAAACCGATGGTGACACGAGGATTGCACGCCTTAAAAGATGCCGCGTTGACACAAGGTAAAGAATTTCTCCAAAATGTCGTTGTTGACAAACAAAGCCCCAAAGAAGCTTTCTTGAGAGCAGGCAAAAATGTTTTGCTTCAAACGGGAAAAGACCTTTTGGGTCGGCGAGAAACTCCTATAAATGCCCTGGGCAATGCTGAGTTAGGCATTCCTGCTTCCCTGAGGCCACAGCAAGGACAAGGCAGAAAAAGACGACGAAAACACCCTTTCAGAGGACTTCACGCCCCTAGAGCTAGAAAGAGAAAGAAAAGAAAAACCGTCCGAGAGTTAGACGTTTTTGATTATTAAAAAAAAGGAAAATGATGCACCGAGAGTCTTGTGCTTGTTCCAAGTCGGAACTGGATCTGTTGGCCATGCCACCCACCATGATGACGATGCAAGAATCCCAATGGGTGGAATTTCATCCCGTCTCCTCTTTGGTGGATTCCGCTCCCATCGAGTTTGAAATCAAAGGACAGCCCGAAGATTACATCGATCTGAATAATAGTTACTTGTATCTAAAGCTGAAAGTGATCAAAACTGACAACATCAATCCGGGAGACGATGCCGCAGTAGCTCCCGTCAACAATTTCATGCATTCCTTGTTCAGCGAAGTGGATTTGTACTTGAATAACAAACTGATCAGCAGTAGCACGGATACTTACCCTTACCGAGCGTACCTAGAAAATCTCTTGACGTACGGAAGAGAGGTCAAGAACACTCATCTGGATGCTTGCGTGGTATGGAAACCTGACACTGCAGGTGAGAACACGTTTAACGACAGAGCCCTGACAGCCGATGACGATCCTCACAATGTAGGTTTTAACGATCGTCGAAGGAAAATCCTGCAAGGTCGTAGTTTAGAACTGATGGATCGTTTGCATTTGGACATGTGGTTGCAAGAGAAGTATTTGCTGAACAGAGTGGATATTCGCCTGAGACTCAATCGCAGCAGTGTCGCTTTCCATTTGATGGCTCAAGCCAACGAGTACAAAACCATCATCCAAGAAGCCAGACTTTACGTGCGACGTGTAGAGGTGTTACCTAAAGCGGGAAACGACATCAGTCAAACATTGAGCAGATCGACCGCCAAATATCCGATACGACGTGTCGAAGTGAAAACATTCACCATTGCTACTGGACTCCGATCCAAGATCGAAGATCATCTGTTCCAAGGACAGTTACCCAAACGTTTAATCGTTGGTATCGTCAGTAATGCAGCCTTCAACGGAGCCCACGATCAAAATCCTTTCCAGTTTAAGCACTACAGAGTGTCCAAGATCGAAGTCAGTCGCGATGGCAAGACCTTGTGTACCAGACCCTTCGAACCTAACTTTGATCAGAATAATTACTTGAGATCGTACTTGTCCTGTACGAAGCTACCGGACAACTAGGAACCAACACCAGTCACGGTATTTCGTACGAAGATTATGTAGGAGGTTACACTTTGTGGGCCTTTGATTTCACTCCAGACCAAGGCAGCGACGAGGGGCATTTCCACCCTATAAAATCTGGTCAACTGCGTGTGGAACTTCAGTTTGCAGAAGCTCTCACCGAGACGGTCAACGTCATCCTGTATGCTGAATTCGATAATACCATAGAAATCAACAGTTTGAGAGAAGTCATTCTAGACTATTAGACACAATGGAAGACTCCTATCCCTCTTTAAACAATGGAGAATCTTTGGACATGGTATGGGAGGATAGCGTGAAAACAGAACCCCCAGACGAAGTCAAAGAGGACGAGGTAGTCAAGTCCAGATGGCCAGAACAAGAACAACATTTAGTGTCCTGTTTTGCTAAACACCTAGCGAATACCATTACGGAATTGTCCAAGAAATATTGTTACGGATGTCAAAACGATCATCCCAGTCAAATTCAACACGATAAATGTATGATGATGAATCAAGAAGAAAAATTGGACGAGTATCTGGACGAAGCTTGGAGTCTCATCTCAGAAGAAGAAGTGTTGCATGAGTGGTATAAAGGCTTGCGTGATCTTTCCTGTCCTCCATTGACTACTCTAGAGAGCTATCGCATCGAAGCTCTCTTAGCCCAGAGTGCGGAGACAAGGCGAAGAAACGGCTACTTGACAGATCGTTTCAAACAAAAAGTCAGAACTGAATTGATGACTTATCATTACCTGTGAAAAAAACAAAAACAACACAACAGAACATGGATACCTGGGAACTTTATTACCTTTTGAACAATAGTTCGTATACTGCTTCTTGGAATCCTGTCGTGTGCGCTAGAGATGAACTACCTCATCGCAAACCTCAAGACCATCAAGCTTATGTCATCAACACGGACGAAAGTCATCTTCCAGGCACTCACTGGGTTGCCGTCTACTTCCCTCAAGAGAATTGTGTGGAATATTTTGATTCGTATGGATTACCCCCTTTGGAAGACGATATCATTGACTTTATGAGAAGAAATGCCCGGACGACACGACACAATAATTTGAAATTACAAGGCACAGATTCCATGGTGTGTGGACAATATTGTGTATATTTTCTTCATCAACGCAGTCTTGGATATCCTTTAGAACATTTAGTGACTTATTTTGATCGTCATTCTTCTAGAAACGATGAGAAAATAGATCGATGGTTTTGTGACCATTATAGTTATCTTTTGTCTTTAGCTAGGAAACGTAGTGTACATCAATGGCCTCATGACTTCCATCAATGGAAATCTCACATGATTTCACAACGTTGTCAACCTTGTCAAAAATAATTGGTTTGATGTTACTTGTTACTTGTGAGTTATGACTTGTTACTTGTTACTTGAATAAAAATGTTGTGTTTTGAAAAAAATGTGTCTGTCGTTTGTTTTCAAAAAACACTGTGAATATATGCTCTTTGACTTCTTTCTATCCCTCATCATGACATTCGCTATCATAGCGTTCCGACACTAAAACCGAGTAGGGATGTTTTCTATCGCGTCCGCGTTTGAACCATATAAAGCGGGTGGGTCTCCAGTCTGACCATTCACTGTTGGCTCGTCAACCTATGAAGATGCCTTCCAGACTAGCCCAGCTGAACGAAGCTTATGTCAATTTGCATCGTGTCAGGCTAAACCTGATACCGAAGCCTGAAGAAATAGAGAATGTTAGAATGCTCTCCACAGTCCAAGGTATGATAGAAGAGATGTTTAGAGAAAAAAAAAAAAAAGAACAAGAAGAATGGACTGAGAAATACAGACTTCAGAAGAAGCAGAGAGAAGAACAACAACAGCAGCAGCAGCAGCAGCAGCAGCAGCAAGAACCAGACAGAGGTTTTGTGGACTGTCGAGTAGACACCAAAGAATTCTCTTTCTCTTTTCACAGAAGCAGACCGTATCCAATAGGAAAGCCTACTGCCAGACGGGGACGCAATCTTAGACAGTAAAAAAAGATTGCCATTACTTCCGTGAACACAAAAAACAGCCCTTTTCAGGGCTACCGAATACTCTCGAAAAGACATACTCATTCAATTTGCCAAAATTTGTCATTAGAAAATAGAAGTGTGTCTATAAGCACTTCGTTTCTTTTGTCAGTAAAACAAAATATTCGTGTGTTTGTATGTTTACAAAAAATAGAAGTGTGCCTATAAGCACTTCGTTTCTCTGTCTTGTCCAATTGTGTCTGTCTGTGTTTGTAAGTAAAAAGTAAACGTGAGTGCTTCTTTTAAGTCCGCGTGTGATGGTAAATTGGAGTGCTAGGGAATGTTTACTTTCACGTCCGTGCTTCAAGTATATAAATTGGTGCGATCGTCAGTCTGGCTATCCATCGTTGACTCGTCAACATTGAAAATGAGTAACAGAATTGCAAAATTACTGGAACTTCAGATGCACCTGGAGTATGCCAGACGTCTGCTAGACGAACTGGCTATGGAGGCTGTAGCGGAGGAAGCAAGGATAGAAGAAGAGAAGAAGAGAAAGAAAGAAGAGGAGAAGGAAATGAAGAGAGGGATACTACCTCACCTCATGCTGAGACCTCAGTGTGAGGTCAAACCTGAGGTGAGGACAACAACGCCTCCACAACCAGTAGCAGTACGGCAAACTGTGCCAAGAGTCACTGTCCTCCAAACAGAAACCTGGGAGGAGGAATTAGAAAGGCAGAGACAAGAGTGGGAGCCTCGACGTCCGCATCCCAGGGTGCTAAATAGAAGAAGGGAACAAGTATTCACTATCCCTCAAACTGAGGAGTGGGATAGTGAAGCAAATCAACCTCCCTCTGCGCTCCCAACCACACGCATCAATTGGGAGCAGGATTGGAGCCGGCGATGCGTGTGTGGTGCCCGCCCTGGGAGATGTCGCCATTAGCCAGGTGCATCTGAAGTTTAAAAAAACAGCCCTTCTCAGGGCTAACCAGATCTCTAGAAAAGAGAACTTATTCAATTTGCCAATTCGTGTGAATGTAGTGTAGTGTGACTATAAACACTCACTCTTTACTGATGTGCGTGTGTGTGTGTGTGTGTGTGTGTGTGTGTGTGTGTGTGTGTGTGTGTGTGTGTGTTTGCATGCGCGTTCGTTGGTGTGAATAGTATATGGGGTGTGTTTTTCTTCTCTTCCTTCGTTGGTGTGATAGTATAGTGTGTGTTTTATGCTTGCTCGTTCGTTGGTGAGGATAGTATAGTGTGTGTTTTATGCTTGCTCGTTCGTTGGTGAGGATAGTATAGTGTGTGTTTTATGCTTACTCGTTCGTTGGTGAGGATAGTATATGGTGTGTTTTATGCTTGCTCGTTCGTTGGTGAGGATAGTATATGGTGTGTTTTATGCTTGCTCGTTCGTTGGTGAGGATAGTATAGTGTGTGTTTTATGCTTGCTCGTTCGTTGGTGAGGATAGTATAGTGTGTGTTTTATGCTTGCTCGTTCGTTGGTGTGGATAGTATATTGTGTGTTTTATGCTTACTCGTTCGTTGGTGAGGATAGTATATGGGTGTGTGTTTTATGCTTGCTCGTTCGTTGGTGAGGATAGTATATTGTGTGTGTGTTTATGCTTACTCGTTCGTTGGTGTGGATAGTATATCATATGTGTTTTTTCTTCTCATCCCGATTGTGTGGATAGTATATTTGTGTGTTTTATGCTTGCTCGTTCGTTGGTGTGGATAGTATATTTGTGTGTTTTATGCTTGCTCGTTCGTTGGTGAGGATAGTATATTGTGTGTGTTTATGCTTG
Source organism: Megalonaias nervosa (assembly GCA_016617855.1). Taxonomy (NCBI): domain Eukaryota; kingdom Metazoa; phylum Mollusca; class Bivalvia; order Unionida; family Unionidae; genus Megalonaias; species Megalonaias nervosa. Next base: position 9,437 of record JAECUM010090859.1, read on the forward strand.
CTCGTTCGTTGGTGTGGATAGTATATTTGTGTGTTTTATGCTTACTCCTTCGATGGGGTGGATAGTATATAATATGTGTTTTATGCTTGCTCGTTCGTTGGTGTGGATAGTATATGGGTGTGTGTTTTTCTTCTCTTCCTTCGTTGGTGTGATAGTATAATGTGTGTGTTTTATGCTTACTCGTTCGTTGGTGAGGATAGTATGTGTGTTTTATGCTTGCTCGTTCGTTGGTGTGGATAGTATATTTGTGTGTTTTATGCTTGCTCGTTCGTTGGTGTGGATAGTATATTTGTGTGTTTTATGCTTGCTCGTTCATTGGTGTGGATAGTATATAATATGTTTTTTTTCTCATCCCGATTGTGTGAATGGTATGTTTGTGTGTTTTATGCTTGCTCGTTCGTTGGTGAGGATAGTATAGTGTGTGTTTTATGCTTGCTCGTTCGTTGGTGAGGATAGTATATCATATGTGAAGTGAGTGAAAGGTATGTTTTCCTTCACGTCCGTGCTTGAAGTATATAAAAGCATAGCGTTCGTCATTCGCGCCATTCTACACAAAAAAAAAAATGACTGGCAGCATAGAATTATTTAACAAGTTAACAGATAGTTGGTGGTGGATCATGGATGGAGCCTACGTGCTGGACAGACTTGACAAAGAATGGAAGTTCCCAGGTAGCCTAGACTTGGTGAACAGTTTGAAGGCAGCAAGTTATCATTTGCAAATGATAACAATAGAAGAAGCGGATAAGTTGAGAGGAATCATCAATCCTAAATACTTCAGAGTGGGAACCTTAAAGCAGGTTCTGGATACTGTGATCCAAGTGAAATGTTTTTTGGAAGACATCTTCCATTTAATGGAGTGGCAATTAGTAAAAAAAGGCTTAGATAATATCAAGAAAGGCGAAGACCTAATGAGAAAAGTACTGGAAGAAGAAGTAAAGAAGATAAAGGAAACGTGGAAGAAAGAAAGAAAGGACAAAGAAAACCAAAAAAAGAAAGAAGAGTTTGAGAAATTGAACAACAATTGGATGAAAGTGCAAGACAAATTCAGAGCTCTCGGACATCCTGACTGGATGCCCGAAGAAGAAAAGAAAAAGAAGAAAGGAATTTTTGCCAAAGTGAGAACATGGTGGAAGAAGTGGAGACAATAGAAGAAGACAAAGGCCCTTTTCAGGGCCACTTCCAATGCCTCGAAAAGATCTTAATTTTCATTTGGTCTCCCCCTAAACGAATATATATATATAAAACCCTTCCTCTACTAAAAAAAGAAACATACCACCTGTCGCTTATCGCTCTACAAACCCACAGTCTCCTAGTCACCGCTCTACCAAATTGCCATTGTCGCTATACAGACCCAGGGTGTTGACCTACTTCTTGTCGCTATACAGGCCCAGGGTGTTGACCTACTTTCTTGTCGCTATACTGGCCCAGGGTGTTGACCTACTTTCTTGTCGCTATACTGGCCCAGGGGGGGTCTGTAATGCTAATTCCCATTGTCGCTACGGTAACCCACTATACTACTTCTGTAACAAAAATTATCCCCATCAGTCATACGCCAAAATAAAGAGAATTAAACGTTATTTTAAAAATATCTAAGATATACAATGTATTTTTAAGAGCCAGTATATCCAGTGAGGAAAACCGGGGAAATTGTTTTTGTTTAAACTCTAACCCTATGCAGAATACGAAACTCTAGAGCGCCACCGTAAAAGTCCTTTCAAACAAAACATTGTTACACACACGGGGTCTCTATACCGAGGGAATCCAACAACTTCGAGAGTCTGGCTTGAGGCCGATTCTTCTCCCCTGTTTTCAAGGACCTCAAGACAACAGTCGGTCTCAAAGGTTCTTAAACGTGCAAATATTAGTGATTTTTACTCTAATCATAATTGGACCTCACATCACAAAACTCTAATTTCACACTTGCATGGTTTTCCTGTTTTTCATTTGTACGATTCATCAATACGCCTTTCTGAGTCGAACATTTGTACTTCACGCCATGCAATACAAAAACAACCAATACAAAGAATTAGTTTTATCTGAAATTACTAAGCACGTGTACTTAAAAATATTCAGATAACCCCCAATGTTAAGAAATTAGGGAGGGTCTATTTTACGAAGCTATGCTGTCATAAAGTCTCGTGAATGTTGTACATTATGACGTCTGCTCCTAGAAATTAGCTAATTACTCTGGTTGAGAAATATCTTTCCAACACCGACTCCCCATAATCAACAGGTAATCACTAAAATCTAACAAAATTATAAAAGGGAAAGTAAATACAAATAGCACATACCCTAGGTTTATTATTAGTATTAATTCTTTATTGTTGATAATTAGCTTTCGTATGTCGGTCATCTTTCAGTGGGGGGTGGGGGTGTTATAAACTAATGAAGGTTTTAACGCCAATATTAAAAATGTATGTATTGGAACTGCGGGATCCCATAAGCCATTTCATGCAGACTTCGGCGAACTTCGTAATTTGCTCGGAATTTTGATCACGTGACGGGTGGTCAGCTGACCGTAATATACACTCGATAGCTGGTGGGCAAATATGGCGGACGCTGCAGCATCAGCATCAACTTTTCCAACTACTTCAACACCGTTTATCGAGTTAAAAAATGCCTGTTCAACAGCGATGCTGCCGCAGATATTGACGAAATTTAATATTGGAACCATCCTGTCTTATTTTCTGGAAACCAGGGCGGATTTCAAAGCCATACGAGAGAGTACCTTTGACCTGTTTACATCTGGACATGTACATGTAAGTAAGGAAACTGTGTCGAAGTAAACAAATTTAATCCTGGCAATCAAAGAGCAAATTGTTGAGACTATTTCTATGCATCCGAAACGTCACTAAAATAAAATGCGTTTCATATGTGTTTATCCCATTTGTTTTTGAAAGTCTGTGGATAATTTACATGTAAATTTCAATCATTTAATTAGTTCCACTTGCTGGATTTGGATAAAGCAGACTATCGGCGTCCCCGGTATTCGATCTCTATGACGTTCACGGACAAGTACAAAACTATTTCTCTGTTGGATCATCTTTCATTGGTCTTCTGGTTTGTGTCTACATATATACTTGACTCAATGCATAACGCAGTATCAAAAAATTTTAGTTGGGTGACAACGATTAACTGTTGAGTGTCTAATGCTGATAACTGTCAGTTACCATTTGGATGGACAATGATTGACATTGATTATCTGCTGATGTTTGGTTATTGGATCTTCGAGCGGTAGAGGGCGGAGAAATTACAACTGTAGATTTTAAACGTTTGTAAGGTCTGCGGGGAGTTGGCTGCTTATGTTTGACAAAATGATGGTAAGGTATTTGTGGTTGAGCCAGGATTCATACTTTATTTTTTAATATTGTATCGTATGTGGCGGAGTGTTTGTTTGAGATAAAAATATTTTTGTCTCTTGGGTGAGCAGCAGAGGAGGTGAACAGACCATTTTTGTTCGAGACCTTATTTATGAAAAATAAGCCTTCCTACGAAAAGGAAATCTTAAAGTCAACAACGTTAAACCACAACCTCTAACTGACCATGAGATTTCTCTAATTGGGTTAGCTTATCTCGTTAATTTATCTCTGACTCTTTGGGGTTTTTTTAGGAATGTTTCGTTTAAGTGTTGGTCACTCAACGTTGGTCGTTCACCTCCTCTGCTGCTGTAATTAACCAAAGATTTTATCCAGACCTATACGATATCTAGATCTTGGGTCATGTAAATTTATTGTTATAAATCCGAACGGAATAGCTTGTGCTTTTGAAAAGAAGTTTCTAAATTTAATCATGTCCATGGCCCCTGAACATCAAGTATAATAAATATTTTGTAAAGTATAATTATCTACTCCATTAAACACAATTAAGATACTGCAATTATCTCTAATCACTTTAGGAATTTGCGTGTATTTCTGAGTTAAATAAATCACGTCTGTATTTTTGTGACGGCCTCGCGAAAATATCCGAGCTGGATTGGATTGTTTATCCAGCATTACATCATCGTATACTACGAGATTATTGATACATCCATCAAGATCGTCTATGGATGGAGCTTCATCGATATCGGTAATAAAATCAATAGCATCATTATCAGGACACGTCAGCGACTTTGCATTTTCATTAAAATCTTTAAATACTTCGTAACATCGTGGATCATCTACAGATGGTGCTACTAAATATAATTTATCCCACTTGAGCCATCGCATTATCAGATTAAGTAATAATTGCGTTTTACCAGACCCAGATGGACCAAGTATAATTGCTCTGATAGAATTTGGTAGCGCTGGATGATGTTTGACTGGCTCTTGTTTTCGTGTCGCTGAGAAGTCAATTATATCCATATAATAATAATATGGATTTATATTGTGTTCGATGTAGAGCACCCATTCATACCAGTGGATTAACGACAATAATAACAAAAAATAACGCGCGCACTTACAGGCAAGTGTGTGAAATGTGGTACAAAAAAATACAAATTTATTTCATTAAAGACAGGTGGAGATATCGCTGCTTCGTTAGGTAACTTACCAGGAGCTCTATGGGCAAAGTATCCTGGTGAGAAACATTTACCTGGGTATAATTATTGTGGTCCTGGAACTCGTCTCGATATCCGACTCGATAACCAAGACCAACCAAAACCTGGAGAATATCCAATAAATGCAATTGATCAATCATGTCACATTCATGATGTCGCGTATAAATTAAAGATTTACAACAACGACATCTCGCCATTAGAAAATTAATTCATGCCATAAATAATGTAAAAGATAAATCACTTCGAGAAAGATTAGATGCTTTTCTGATAAAAGCTGGTATGAAAGGTAAAATAATGTTAGGGGCTGGTAATTAATCAACTGATTATTATCATAATAATGGAATCTGTTTATTATAGTCCAAGAGGATATTGGAGAGGTAAAGCAGCGATTAGTAAACTTGCTGAAGCAGCAAAAGTCTCACGTGATGTTGCTGCAGCTTGGTTAACACGACAGGCAATATGGCAAATTTATCTACCACCACCTAAAAAAATTCAGTATGCACATTTTGATGTCAGTACCTCTAATGAAGTTCATCAAGCAGATATTTTGTTTTTACCACATGATACCATTAAAATTGGCAGACGTCAATACACATACAGATACACGTTAACCGTCGTTGACGTTGCGAGTAGATATAAAGAAGCAGAACCACTATCAACTAAAACAGCAACTGAAGTTGCATCTGCGTTTGAACGCATTTATCAACGTGGTGGTCTACGATGGCCACAACTGCTGCAGGTTGATCCTGGCAAAGAATTTCTTGGTGCAGTATCATCGTTGATGAAGCGACGTAACGTTAAAATCAGACGAGGACACACTGAAATTCATCGTGATCAGGCAATCGTTGAACGATTTAATCGAACACTTGCTGAGCGGTTATTTGGATACCAATACGCAAAGGAAATATCCGCTGACTTTAAGTCCATGGAGAGATCTCGTGAATGGGTTGCAAGGTTACCAAGTGTGATAGCTGCGTTAAACAACGAAATGACTCATGCAACTTTTATGAAACCTTCTAAAGCGATCACAAAAAAATATATACCAATACAACGTAAATCTTCCTCTCAACCAGTACTAGGTAATGTTACCGTAAGATATTTATATGAACCTGGTGAACTTGAAGGAGGTAGAAAAGAGCAACTGATCCTATCTGGATTGTGACCACACACAAAATTTCTAGCGTGGTAAGGTCCACAGGTAGACCCGCAATCTACAGATTAGATTCAACTGCTCCTCAGCGTGGATTTGTACGCGAACAATTACAAATAATTCCTACGGATACACAATTACCACCGCGCTCACTTTTGTAAACTTGCACCTCTACGTCGATTACATTCAAGACAGGTCAGCATCACATTTTCGCATGTGTGACCAAGACTACTATTAATTCTATCAACGGTAAATTGTCTTAGATTATTACTCGAATACTGCCACAGCATATTACAGTTACAACTTGCACAATGATTATTCTGTTGTTGTTTTAGTGTTATAATAAATTCAGCATCAATACTAAAATCGCGATTATTTTTTCTTTGTCACATTGCTTATAACTCGCTAATTTTTTATTGATATCGACAAAGTTGTTAGTGATTTCTTCGGTTATTACGCAATCCATGATAACCCGGCCCAGTTGAGATATTCTTCTGACTCGAGACACTGCAAGATAAACTAAATTTGACCACTCAATACGATCATCGACAATCCAAATATTTGTATCAGTAATAGTTAATCCCTGTGACGAGTGAATCGTTATAGCGTATCCAAACGTCCACGGCGATTTATCCATGCTTAACGCGCTCTCAACAACATCATCAACAACTAAAACAATATCATTTAACACAAGATTTTGTATTCCACCACCAGGAATGTCAACATCAACATTCTGTCGTCGAGTATCTGCTGGGCGATAACACAAAGGTACATGTAGATTTGAAAATTTTTCTTTATGTAACGTAAATAATTGTTGTTGAAGTGTATCGCGAACTATTTTTCTACTTGCAACTATCAAATCAGCAGGTCTCCATAAAGTCCAAAAATCATTCATAGAAGTTTCTGGAATTACTTTACGCATTATCTCACACTGTATTTTATCTGGCTGTAGTCTTACTGACTTTTTAAACTCTTTTAGTGATTTATCAATAGCTCTATGGTCATCAGTTATTTCTTCGTAATAATCTACAAATGTTTTCAGCCACTCATGTGGAGACGATCCAATGAAAGGTGGCGGTTGACCATGATCGCCACACATCACCACAGCAGTATTCTTTAATAACAGCCAATCAAGAAATATTTTTAATACCTCTAGGGATACCGTGCATATCTCGTCCCAGATAATAATTTTAGGAATGTATTTCTCACCCATCCGCGATGGAGTCCATGCGTCTCCGCATCATGTAAAGAAACTATGATATGTACATAATTTTACTCCTCGTTCTTTTATTTCCCTGGCGAGTTTATGTGTCCGTGTCAAAACAATCATATCAGAACAATTACTAAATAATTCAATCGCGCGTGTTGTTTTACATGAACCATCACACCCATTAAGATAAACGGTTTTATGTCTAGCTACAGGATCACA
>JAECUM010090860.1:0-10126 GCA_016617855.1 Megalonaias nervosa
TTTTTGGTCTTTCTGTTTGCTTATCCCGTATCTAACAATGATTCGTTAGTGATTTCCCACATAAATTTTGGTCTTTCTGTTTGCTTATCCCGTATCTAACAATGATTCGTTAGTGATTTCCCACATATTTTTTGGTCTTTTCGTTTATTTAACACTTATCCTAGCAACGATTCATTCATGTTTTTTCTCGCATACTTTAGTATTCTTATTTGTTTAACCCCTATCTACCAATGATTCATTGGTGTTTTGTCACATATATTTTGGTCTACTTATTTGTTTAAACCTTGTCTAACCATGATTCCTCAGTGTTTTCTCTCATATGTTTTAGTCTTTTTATTTCTTTAACCCTTATCTAACAATGACTCGTTAGTATTTTCTCGTACATTTTAGTTATTCTGTTGGAGTGTTTCAATGTTTGTTTTTAACTCCGCCTTCAAAAGTACGACGATAATAAACATATCCCGTTTTCCCCACAGCAGGATGCGAATATGAATATCTTCTTCCAATTAATAAAAAAAGATTTTAAAGACGAATTCGGATAAAGTGTAACATACTGATTATTCCTTATGTTTTGCATTTTAAGAAAAGAAAAAAAAACCATTATTCCAATGTACTATTTGTAATGAACTAAGAGTTATTAGCTACTACATTTTTGACACAAACATATCACCAAATGCATCTCTCTCTCTCTCTCTCTCTCTCTCTCTCTCTCTCTCTCTCTCTCTCTCTCTCTCTCTCCTCTTTGCAAAATGTACATCTATCAGATTCAGTCATCAGTGATGTAAATACAGAGTGCAAAACGGTCTGCCAACACGAAGCTAAGACAACAAAAGCAGTCATATTGTTTACCTGTTTGCATCCTTGTTTGGTGAATATAATACAATGTTTCAACAAGTTTTCAGCAAGGATCAAATTATATTTATCTAAAATGCCCAAGAATGTTTAAAATAAAGTAATAAAATAATAAGCCCACAAACATAAGAGGTCTGACAGCCAAACGCAAGCATAGTTGGCCAAGAAATCTGGGTCAGCAGAATGCTTGCTGCTACAATTTCTTCAAATTGATTTCATCCATATTTGATAGAACATCAACATCAAGCATCCAACATCAAAAGGCCTTTAGACCATGGTGCTTTCTGTTAAAGCTGTTTAACCCTATTTTATTTTTAGCAATTTAAGATACATTTGAAAGCGGATCAGAATCATTCCTATAAATCTGAATGCTTCAAGATAGGATACTTTATAAAATTTTGTAATATTCTGTTAAGCCTTTGTCACAAGTTAAAGGCGTTTTTTTTTATTTAAGTGGTAACAGAGACGTTTAATTACAGACATTTATAAATGGCTTAAAATTTCAAGCCCTTCGATCCAAATTGTTTTCTGTCAAATTTGTCAATTTCTGTTCATTTTTCTTTCGGGTCGGCGGGTTGGGGTTTAGTTTTTGAAAAATTATTTAGAAAGTCCGCCTACTTTTAGAAAACTGTACGTGTCTGAATCGTCATTAATAGTGAAAACTAGGAATCCCTTCACGACAGTATACTTTCTGTCAAGCTTAATCGAATTCTGTTGAGAAGTTTCGGGAAGTCATTTAAAGGATTTATTTACCTAGTAACAGAGGCAATGTTTAAGGACAGAGATACGTCATTTGTAGAATATGACAAGGATTTCATGACTGGATACTTTCTTTAAACTTTGGTCAAATTCATTTATTCGCTGTTCGAGAAGAACTCGTTAAACATATATGTCGCTTTTCGGTAAGGGTGGTCATGTTGGAGGACTGATCGGCTCAGGTGGACAGATTTGATATAAATTTATGTCAGAATGCTCCACATAGAACTGTATATAAATTAGTCAAGTGGCTTTTGAGAATTTCTAAATGGCAACTGTGAAATGACGACGCACGACGCACAAAGGACCATGCCAAAACTTCACTTGGTCTTGCGGCCAGTTAGGCTAAAAAAAAAAAAAAAACATTCCCTCCACAACTAACGGAACTAAAACAATGATTCTAACTGGTAGATCTAGAATGCATGCTGCGTTTAATTATACTAGATTTGAATACTATGTACAAATTATATATAAATATTGGGCTCTATTGTTATACATGCAGGTACAATGCACCAGTGGTCAGATAATCTTCCAACATTCTGAAGCTAAAGGATTATACATTTTAATTATAGTGATAAATATACATGTCCGCGATTCACGGTCCACATTTATTTTACAATAGTACCATGTGATTTGTTTAGAATATGGATTACTAATTCTGCTTCATTCTAACTAGCAATTCCACATCCTAAACAAGATATATATTTCTCCCCCATCAACGTAAAGTGGTTGTTAATCTGTATGTAATTTTATTGTATCATCAAAGCTTTACACTTGAAAAGTAATGCAGCAACGTAGCTTGTAAACTAATTCGAGATGCATAATTTGCTCACTTTAATTTTTCTGCAGTAACCAAGGTATTTTGTCCATTGAGATTTTTCCCAATATCCTTAAGATTGATGTTATTTTCTATTCACTGTTCTCTCTCTCTCTCTCTCTCTCTCTCTCTCTCTCTCTCTCTCTCTCTCTCTCATATATATATATATATATATATATATATATATATATTACAATTAGTTGGCTTGTAGGTGTGAATATAAATAAATATAAATCTCGCAATGTAACCTGATGAAGTTATATACGTATAGGCTTTAAACACGTCTAGTCCAGATACACATCATTTGGTTTCATGTAGGTTACTATTAGATATCAGTAGATGTTGATTGTGCATTCCCTTTCAGTTCTCTTTCATATTTAGCCGAGACTGCAACCCTTACCAAACCGTCCCCAAAGCTAACCCATGGTGTTTTTTTTCTTATAGATAAATTTTGGTTTCTATTAACAGTGTCATCTGATGGGGGAGAATCATGAGTTTGTCCATCTCACCGAACTGTCTTTAAGGCCAGCACGGGTACGTTATTTCCAATCGATTCCTTCCTGCTGAAACAAGTACACAAACAACATCTAATGTGTAAACGTGATAAACTCACGTCTTTTTAAAATGTTTTTTAAACAGATTAATTTACTATATCATAATGCAGTCTTTAATCAGACCTCTGTTTTAGGATCCAGTACAACTCAAATTTATTTCTGTGTGCCAACCCTTGCAACCTTCCAAGACACCAAACAAGTTTACACTCTGCCAGTGCTTTTTTTTCTTCACTAAAGCGCAAAATCGATGATTAATGATTTTACAACGAATAATAATTTGTACATTTTAAATTGATCAACCTTATGAAAGCTTCTATGTCCTACGTAGTCTGTGTCATTAATAATAACTCCATACTGGTGGTGGGTCAGAATGTTCCAGTCGACACGCTCAATATGCTTGAACGCATAATCATAAGATTCCATGCTACACCACATAATTGTTTTTTATTTTCCAACAAAACAAAACTTTTTTAAAAAAATCTTTTTATATTGCATAAAATGTGAATTTACATATATGGTTATTAAGGAATTTGTTTTTCTTCTGAAACTGACCTATTAATAGTTCCGTTTCATTTCATTTTGATGACTTTTAAAATTGTGCAGCAATAATGAAATATTAAGAAGTAAAGTCTATACATCAATTTTTACATTCCTAAAGAAACTTTATTTCCTCAATGAAATGAAGAAGAAAAGGAACAGAAATCATCTATCAAGTTGACACAATGATAAAGAGAGCCAATTCGTATTGTTTACCTACCTGGATACACCAGTTGCCTCCCCTGGACCTCTAGACTGTCTTGGTTGTGCCCTCTCTGGGGATTGATAATCGGTCGCATCTTCAACAGTCGGTCCTCTGTAACCCTTGGGCATGATATTCTGCGGACCTTGTCGCCTGGAGAGAAGAATGATTGTTTACCACCAAAAATAAACGTACTGTTTCATTTGTGAAGGATAACTTTATAGTTTTGCGTATTTCTGATGCCAAGACAATTGTACGAGAGAAATTTACGTGAATAAAGTCCTACATTGACAGCACAAGCATAAATATACATGATAATCTTTAATTCTGCAGCTGACCTAACTGCAATCGCACAAAAGTTTAACTGAAACGTAAAAGAATTATTATTTAAAAAAAGAACAAGAAGTCCAAACATTTTGGACTTGATAACCCAAAATAATCAGCTGTTTTATATCATCACAGCCGCAAATGCTCCACGTTGGCTAGCACCCAATGTTTTAGAGTAACCAAATGGTTTATTTGTAAATAGGCCATCGTTTTTAAAAATATTCAAAATGTGTAAGTTTGGTACAGAATACCATTTTATTAGATCAATCAACAAGTTCGAGGAGAGTGCAAGTGAATACATTTGATATGACTCTCCAGCATCTTGTACTAGGCAGAGAGTGGCTTAAACACCAACCTCGCGTTTTATGCTTGATTCTGAAACATTTTAATGCGGAATTGGAATTCCATTGTTTTATTAATCTTTTTTTCTTTTTTTGTCTTTTTCTCCATATCATTCAGTTATTCTTAATTGCTGTGAATTTAGTTCTATTCTGAGATTACTGTCAAGATTCAAATCTTTTCTGATTACTGTCACGATTCGTTAAACACAGCATCTTACTCATAGCGCTTATTCTCTGAACTCGGAACTTACTGTCTAGATCGTTGTCTGAACTGTTTCAGATCAATATCGGAGGGGATATAGGCGAACGGCTTCTGACCTCCCTTATTCTTCATAATAGTGCTCAGAATCTTGTCAGGCATCTGCTGTCCGCTGCCGTCTTGGTTCCCATCTGTCTGTTGGAACGGTGCCTTCGAAAATTTCTTACTGGTTTAGTATTTGTTGGGTATATTTATAACAAAGATCACACCATTTACAAATTAATCACTCAACTGTGACCAGAATGTATACACTTCGTTATTTAGATGATCATAAAACAATATGAAGCATCATACGAACTGTTTCAAGTGTAGTACTGTGCATTTCTACAATATAAATATAAAGGGTAATGGTTACAAGTATATGACTACTCCAGGACTCTTACTTTGTTCATATTTACAACTAGTCCATTCAATCTTTTTTTATAACTTTCTTGAACAAGACATTTTTTTGCGTTATTTACGTATACATGATGTAGCAGATACATGTGGTAATTACCTAATAACTGGAATTTCATCTAGATAATGATATTAACATTTATCCAAGATGTTACGTATGACTAACTTGCAACCATCTGGTTAGTGCTTCAATAATAGAGATGTTAAGCAGCCACTCACCTGTTTGATGGGGGTCCAGTTTTGTGGAGGAGGAGGTGGCGGCGGTGGTGGTGGTGGAGGAGGTGGTAGTGTGTTTGGAGGTGGTGGGGGCGGTGGTGGAGGAGGTACATGTGTCAGTAGCGTGTCTCCTGTCGGTCTCATTGGGTTACCACCTCCGTAAGGAACAGTTTCGTAGGACGGCTGAGAGTATCCCACAGGGGGACTGTACCCAGAATAGTTGGAAGACTGGTTAGAACGAGTATCTGAAGACCCGATACTCGGGGATTGATAACTGCGGGGCGTTTCCGACAAATCCGATATCACACCGCTATCTCCCTCATTGCGGCCGCCCTCGGGACTGCGACCGAAAAGCTTATCACAATAGTTCGAATTCTGGAACTTTTCAAAGGGGGAAAGAATGTCTTCAAAACTGGTAATTCCACCAGACGTTTGAGGCTCGTTTAGGTTTTGATGCCTTGACTCGGGAATTGAGGTCTGCCTTCGATATGGAGATGTATCATAATTGGGGACCGAAGGACGTGAGGGTTCCTTCTGGAACGAAATTGGATAAGAAGGAGGCTCGTAACGATTCGTTGGCGGCGATCTTTGGTAGTCATCATATGTAGGTCCTCTGTAATGATCGGCTGGGGCTGATAACTGCCGCTGGTGGAAGGGAGGCGTGCTTTGAGTTCGCGAAGTTGAATACATTCTTTGTGGGGTTGGCGGAGCTGCATCGTAAGGCGAGGAGACAATTTGTCGCTGTTCATAGGGTGATGGTCTCCCGGATCCTTGAGAGCCCTGTCTCTGGTAAGTGGGAGACATTACTTTTTCTGATGGTTGGGATTGGTCATATGATGGTTGTCGGTACATATCTGCAGAGGTCTGCCTTTGCAAAGCTGGAGAAGACCTGGTGTCTTCTTGTGCCCCGGGCAGGTAACTGCCTGGTTGGTAGCTTGTAATGGTTGCTTCGTGAACACCCGAGCCTTGACTAGAACTGGATACTGACCGCTGAAACCTGGGCGAGTCTCCTTGATTACCACAGTAATAAGGTCCGTTGTAAACAGAAGATGCAGAAGGTTGATATGACGGAGTGGCTGTTTGAGGAGCGTATTCTGGCGAGAATGGTCTGTTGGAGCCACCAGACTGCTGGCGCTGATATGGAGAGCTTGAGTTGTAATCACTGCTGCTTTGATTAGACGGTTGAGGGCGGAAAGACATCTGAGAGCCTCCATATCCATCAGACGGCGGTTGTCCATGGAGTTGGATCTGCAGCGCCGAGCGAGCCTGCGCCTTTGGCTGCACACTTCTAAAACTGCTGTCATTGGTTTGTCTGCTGCTGGCTGAACTTCTGGCCGGCAGAGTACTGTATCCACTAACCGGGTACCCTCTGTCATAATCCTGGTTATTGTCTTGGTCGTAGTACTCGTTTCTGTGCGGGTAACTGACTGTATAGTCCGGAAAATTGTCAGCCTGGCCACGTGTTGGTTCCTGCGACTGATATGTACCCGGTTTCTGGTAGTAAAGGTACCCGCTAGGTGGAGACGGACTTCGGTATGGCGGTGGACTGGGTGGAGGCTGGTTGGAATATTGTGTGGAGATCGTTGGAGATACGGGGGCACTTACCGTAGACATAGCACCTCTGAAAACAAATTGGAAATTTATGTTGAATTCATTTACGCTTCGACAATTTTTCAAAACAAAAAGACTAGTATTTCATATCTTTCTTTTTATTTAAATTATTAAAAGTTGTGAGAAAGTTAACTTTAAAAAGTGGCATGATATATCACAAACTGAGCAGTTGGTTGGTTGTTGTGTTTTTATTTTGTGCTGTTATTCCAGCGGTACTTTCAGAGGTTTAATTGGCTATACCTTGCAAGAATTTTTGGACATATCCAGGTAGGTAAATAAAGGAGGCTGGATTGCACCAAACATTGAGGTTTTGATCCCACCAAGTCACCAGTCGCGTTTATGTAACTGAAGAACCTCGCCCAAGCAGTATGAATACGTAACTATTTTATATTCTGCGTTACCTTTCTGTAAAGTGACCATCTACTGGTAATTAGAGGGTTGTGCTTAATCGGTCAAGATTGTTGGCGACAAGGTTTTGTTAAATACTAAACCTGTTGAGATGATGCTAAACTATTGACCTGCTGGCCATAGTAAATAATGTATTGCAACAACAAATTGTTTGATTGAACGATGAAGCATTGAACTGCTTTGCGACTGTTAGTGAATTGAAAGTCGAAAACTTATAAGAATTTAACCGAATTCCTAGACCTATCACCAAAATTGTTTCGGAAAACGTTGACCCTGACGAATTAAACAAGATACTATTACAAAGCAACTTAATATATGTTGTGCCTACATGATTATTTTTATTGGTGTTTTGATTCTTTTATGTTTAATGCGGATGAAGTCGGTATACATGTTTTCTTACCAAGGTGTGACGGTCTCACAATTTTCGTTGGTATTGCCAACGGTAAGCGTTTTCCAAAGTGTTCCTGGACAGCCAACGGTAAGCGTTTACCAAAGTGTTCGTGGACAGGCTTGATATTTGTTCATGAAGGATGCCATCTATAGCACAGCCATGTCCACGTTTGGCAAGAAAGAACGGCCCAGCCAGGACTGGTTCAACGCACACCTTTCAAGGATGGAACCAGTAATCGAGGACAAACGAGAAGCCTTCATAGCTTACAAAAAATGTCCCAATGAACGGACGCTTGCTTCCCTCAGAAAAGCCCGAAGCACTACCCAACGCATTGCTAGACAGTCCGCAAACGAGTACTGGCAGCAATTGTGTGAAGGAATCCAGCGCAGTGCCGAGTCAGGAAACATCCAAGGCATGTACAATGGTATCAAGAAGGCCCTAGGCCCTACAGTGAAAGGGGTCGCCCCCCTGAAATCTCTGACGGGAGAGAAGATCACAGACCGCGTGCAACAGATGACCAGATGGGTGGAGCACTACTCAGAGCTGTACTCCCGAGAAACGTCAGTCACCGATGTGGCCCTTAGCAACGTACAGGAACTTCCCACTATGGAGGAGCTCGACAAAGTGCCTACCTTAGAAGAGCTCAGCAAAGCCATCGACTCCCTCCCAAACGACAAAGCATCAGGTAGCGATAGCATCCCGCCAGAAGCCATCAAACGTGGGAAACCGACATTGCTACAGCCGCTGCATGGGCTACTCTGCCTCTGCTGGGAGGAAGGAGCAGTCCCCCAAGACATGCGCGACGCCACCATTGTGACCCTCTACAAAAGCAAGGGAGACCGCAGTGACTGTAACAATTACAGAGGAATCTCGCTTCTCAGCATCGTTGGCAAAGTGTTTGCCCGCATCCTCCTTAACAGGCTGCAGCTGCTGGCGGACCGCGTGTATCCGGAATCCCAGTGCGGCTTCAGAGCAGGAAGGTCGACAACAGACATGATCTTCTCCCTCCGACAACTCCAAGAGAAGAGCAGAGAGCAAGGTCAGCCACTCTACATGATATTCATCGACCTCACCAAGGCCTTCGACCTGGTCAGCAGGAAGGGCCTATTTGAACTTCTTGGGAAGATCGGCTGCCCCCCAAAACTCCGCAGCATGATAATCTCCTTCCATACAAATATGAAGGGTACAGTACTGTATGATGGATCCACTTCAGATTTCTTCCCCATTAACTGCGGCGTGAAGCAGGGCTGCGTGTTGGCACCAACCCTTTTCGGGATCTTCTTCTCCCTGATCCTGTCCTACGCCTTCAGCACGTCCACTGATGGCGTATATCTGCACACCAGGTCCGATGGGAGGCTGTTCAGCCTGGCACGACTGCGCTCGAAGACCAAAGTGAGGTCAGTACTCATCAGGGAGATGCTCTTTGCTGACGACGCGGCTCTTGTGACCCACACCGAGGATGCCCTCCAGAGACTGGGAGACCGTTTTGCTTATGCCTGCAAGCAGTTTGGGCTCACCATCAGCCTAAAAAAGACAAACGTCAGTGCTCAAGATGTCACCACTGTCCCTTCCATCAGAATCGACGGCGCCACCCTGGAAGTAGTCAACAACTTTATTTACCTGGGGTCAACCATCAGCAACACTCTTTCGCTTGATGTGGAGCTGGAGAGAAGGCTTGGAAAGGCAAACACCATCATGGCCCGACTAACAAAGAGGGTGGGGGAAAACAGCGCGCTGACAGTGCACACCAAGACTCAAGTCTACCAAGCCTGCGTTCTGAGCACCCTCCTATATGGAAGTGAGACCTGGAGCACCTACATGAGGCAAGAGCGTCGACTCAACTCCTTCCATATACAGTGCCTACAACGCATCCTGAAAATCAGCTGGCAAGACCACGTCCCACACAGCGAGATTCTTCAACGTGCAAGTATCCCAAGCATGTACTCCCTGCTGAGCAAACGCCGCCTTCGATGGCTGGGACACGTCCGACGCATGGAGGATGGGAGGCTGCCAAAGGACATCGTATATGATCACCTGGCCACTGGCACCAGAAGAGTCGGCCGCCCCTCACTCCGCTTCAAGGATGTGTGCAAGAGGGACATGAAGGCATGCGGCATTTCACCAGACAGCTGGGAGGTGCAGGCCGAGGACCGAGGCACCTGGAGATTGACGGTCAGCAAGGGCATAGCAGTCGCTGATGGGAGGAGAGTCCAGCAGGCAGCAGAGAAACGTGAGAGAAAGAAGAGTGCAGCAGCAACCCAAGCAACTCAGACTTCCCAGTACGTCTGCACCAACTGCAATAGGGACTGTCACTCGCGCATCAGCCTGCACAGCCACAACAGACGATGCCAAAACCCCAGAGACAGACAACACTCCAAGGGCGCTACTCACATGGTCTCCCGAGACTGAGCTGCCAATGATGATGATGATGATGATGATGATGATGATATATATATATA
>JAECUM010090862.1:0-51803 GCA_016617855.1 Megalonaias nervosa
AGGGAGGAGGTAGTCATTGCAAGAATTCGAATTGGTCATACTTATTTAACCCACTCCTACATACTAAAAGGAGGAGACCCACCAGAGTGCGTAGCTTGCAATGAACCATTCACCGTTAAGCACTTTATGTTGGAGTGTTTCGACCTCCAACCTACGCGTAATCATTATTACAAAGTGCATGACATTAGGGAGCTCTTTGATACAGTTAGCATTCCTGATATTATAGACTTCCTGAAGGAGGTAAATATTTATCATAAGTTATAGCTTATATGCTATCACCTTGAACAGTTTTATGTGCTATATATACCGTCGTTAGATTTTAAGTACCTTTCATCTGTTTTCGTTGTCATACATCATTTGCACTCCCCGTTGATCGGGAAACTTTATTTATTTATCACCGTTACCATTTTACCTTTTTACCTTCAACTGTCTGGTTTCGTACCGCTGGTCGATACGAAACCTTTTACCACTTTTAAATGATGAACGATATAACCTTTTGTATGGCGCTAAATAGCCTCATAGTGCTGGTGCGCCGTAAAAATTCAACTAACCAACCATCAAAGACTGTTTACGTCAGAAATGGCAGGCATCATGGAATGATGCCGTGAATAACAAACTTCATGCCATCAAGCCAACCCTAGGAGAATGGACTCCTTCCTACAGAGCCGTCCGTAGGGAGGAGGTAGTCATTGCAAGAATTCGAATTGGCCATACTTATTTAACCCACTCCTACATACTAAAAGGAGATGACCCACCAGAGTGCGTGGCTTGCAATGAACCATTCACCGTTAAGCACTTTATGTTGGAGTGTTTCGACCTCCAACCTACGCGTAATCATTATTACAATGTGCATGACATTAGGAAGCTCTTTGATACAGTTAGCATTTCTGATATTATAGAGTTCCTGAAGGAAGTAAATATTTATCATAAGTTATAGCTTATATGCTATCACCTTGAACAGTTTTATGTGCTATATATACCGTCGTTAGATTTTAATTACGTTTCATCTGTTTTCGTTGTCATACATCATTTGCACTCCCCGTTGATCGGGAAACTTTATTTATTTATCACCGTTACCATTTTATCTTTTTAACTTCAACTGTCTGGTTTCGTACCGCTGGTCGATACGAAACCTTTTACCACTTTTAAATGATGAACGATATAACCTTTTGTATGGCGCTAAATAGCCTCATAGTGCTGGTGCGCCGTAAAAATTCAACTAACCAACCAACCATCAGAAATGGCAGGCATCATGGAATGATGCCATGAATAACAAACTTCATGCCATCAAGCCAACCTTAGGAGAATGGACTCCTTCCTACAGAGCCGTCCGTAGGGAGGAGGTAGTCATTGCAAGAATTCGAATCGGCCATACTTTTTTAACCCACTCGTATATACTAAAAGGAGAAGACCCACCAGAGTGCATATCTTGCAATGAACCATTCACTGTTAAGCACTTTATGTTGGAGTGTTTCGACCTCCAACTTACGCGTAATCATTATTACAATGTGCATGACATTAGGGAGCTCTTTGATACAGTTAGCATTTCTTATATTATAGACTTCCTGAAGGAAGTAAATATTTATCATAAGTTATAGCTTGTATGCTATCACCTTGAACAGTTTTATGTGCTATATATACTGTCGCTAGATTTTAATTACCTTTCATCTGTTTTCGTTCTCATACATCATTTGCACTCCACGTTGATCGGGAAACTTTATTTATTTATCACCGTTACCATTTTATCGTTTAACCTTCAACTGTTTGGTTTCGTATCGCTGGTCGATACGAAACCTTTTACCACTTTTAAATAATGAAAGATATAACCTTTTGTATGGCGCTAAATAGCCTCATAGTGCTGGTGCGCCGTAAAAATTCAATCAACCAACCAAACAACCAACAGAACATCAAAGAAAATGACACAGCAATGATTATTTAAAGAGCTCAATGAACTGAGTAAACGCCATTTCATTTCTACGTGCGATATAAAGAAAAGGAGAGCACAGCGCTTGGAGAGAGAGATCGTCACTTTTATTACAGAAAAACGATTAATTAAGAAGAAAAACATCATAAAAAGAGGGGGGGGGGAGACTGTCAGCCGTTCGAAATTAGATTTCAGAACGTTGCCCGGTTCACGCTACGAGGAAGCCGTCTCCCAAAGTGAACCACCTAAGTTTTATTTTTTATTTCTGGCCCTATCTAAGTACAATTGCGGATATTTTTATTTTTTAACAAATATCTTTGCTGAAAGATAGGTTTCCTCCTGAGAGAGATGTTTCAAAGATATCCATCGCGAAGAGTGTCAGTTTTATTTTTTTAATTGCATACATACAGTTTTAGTTTTAGTTGTGGTCCTATCTAAAAACAATTGACAATATTATATTTTTAACAGATATCTTTGCTGAAAGATCAGGTTCCCTCATAAGAGAGACGTTTCAAAGATATCCGTAGCGAGAAGAGTGTCAGTTTTAGTGAGAGTGATGTTCTATTGAAGAAGAAATGTATTTGCTCTATCTTTATGAGACAAACGGTCTTTTGCCACATCGTAATCAAATTTAAGTTCTGTACCTAACTGAACATCTTCCTTCGCATGTAGTAATACGTGTGGTCTATTGTCTAGCATATGGGGCTTCGCAATCAGGTTAGGGTGCAACCTAGAGTGGTTGACTAATCTTCCCTTAGTTTGATCCTTCGAGAAGTTGTGGCATGTGCATGCTTTATTGCCGTTAATGCAATATTTGGTTCCCTTGAATTCAAAAACATCATGTAATGGTTTACCTCGTCGGGGTAACTGTTGTATCTGTTCATGCCTTCAGAGTGAGATATCAAATCGCCATGATAATCACACGCTACCTGGCCCGATTTGATATCTTCCTTGGCAAAAACGCCTTTGCCGATTGATGGGTCGTCTGCAGAGCGAAAGATGCACGAGTTCCATTTTTGGCTGGCTATGCAATCAATCCATTTCCTCTCCTCCTCGACCTGGTGTAGGTTGGTGATACCTCGGCGATCGGATGGAGTCCATTGTTTCTGAATATCGCAGAGTCCGTTTGGTGTACCAATCTTTACTTTTCAATAAATCAGTCACTTGCTTTTCGGTGGGTATCACGCGAAGAAAAGAGGAATTTACCTCAGCCACTCTTAGAACATTGCGTTGATAACTTAACCGGTCACGTATTCGCTTTATGGTTAGACGATCCAAAGGTACACCAGGGTGCGGCCAGTTGCACTTGATCAAATGTTGGAACGTCTTGGTCGTCCGAGATAGTCAATTTAGCGAGAATGGATTTATATACTGCTTGAGTCGAGAATGGGGTGGTGGGGTGGTGATATCTTGGAGGGCAACGATACCGATTTATGTAATTTCTTTTTTTTTTTCGAAGGTGTTTCAGCAAGCCACTGTACTAGAGGTACTTTCTACGGCCTTCCGTTTCTTGCTGCGTTACCTAACTCAGACTGAACAGACGCGAGGGTATCGCGGATATCAGTCAATTTAGCCATTAAAGACTGGTGCTTTAGTTCAATTTCAGGTGTATCTTCACAGAATTCGAGAAACTTCTTTTTAGATTTTATGTAATTAAGTTTGCTGCTGGACGCCATTTCAGCAGGCAACTTTACGAAAAAGTCCCGAAGACTGTGAGTATTGCACATTGACTCCAAGTTCTCGCGGGTTGGGTAGAGAAAGTAGAGTATCCGATTTACATTTGCAATCGCGTCAAGGCCGGACACGCTTTTAAATCCAATTAGTTGTAAAACCCACGTGATTTCATTTCTACATTGATTGGTCTTGTGTACTGCACATGCCGAGAAGCAACTTGAGAAGAAATATTTTTCTTCAACCGTGACAGAGGCATATTAATATCGCTATCGTCTGAAGACGTAGAAGTTGTCCTCTTTTGGGGTGTTTCTGTAACTTTGACAACTGGGTCTTCTGGGTGATCTGTGGTTTCAGTAAAAGTCATCTCGAAAGTCGGATGCTCATCTTCCTCAACATCAAACAGTTGACGTTTTGCCACCGATGCACTTCTCTCATGCGCTATTCCGGATGGTCCATCTACAGGTGAATTTTCGCTTGGATCAGGAGATGTCATGACTTGGTCTGACACTAGTCCGCCCGAAGATGGCGACAGTGGTAATTTTGAAGGGTGGGTTGATGATTGCCATTGGCTTTCTATAGGGATGACTAGGGGTTCAGTCCATACTGGGTTCAGCATTTGTGCGGTAGCCAAATTCTTGTAGCGAATATCTCGACAGACTAAGCCACCGTTGCTCTGGATAAGATCGATAACATAGTTTACGCTTAAGTAAGCTTCATTGTTAACGCCAATAACGCAATCGCGATACAGAGCAGATTCCATAACTATGGAATTGCGCCATAGTTGATATCGCTCTGCTTCCTTAGCGTAAAACCTAAGGCGCTGTGTTTGAGTGTATTTCTTTAACAAACACGTGCGTCGTAGGTGATGGCTCAAGCAAACGACGAGCTTGTAACAAATGGAACAGGCTTCACTTGATTTCTTACCATGGGAGAGTGACAAGGTCGGCTCAACAATCTCGGTACGTGATATCGTACTTTTTGTTTTCTTCGTGCGCGACACTTTATTTCTTTTTTAGTTTTGGGGGATGTTACATTTTGGGATGCTGTCTCTGCCACTTACGCGGGTATGACAGAAGATTGTTTTGTATTTTTGGATGGTATATCATTTTCCTTCTCTGGTTCTGTCTCTGCCACTGACTCGGCAAGACAGAAGATTGATTTGACCGGGGTGGGGGGATGTTGTATCACGTACCTTCTCTCCCACTGCCCCGGGCATCGCAGAAGATTTATCCGAAAGAGATGATAGGTCTTCTGGCATTATTGTTGGTATCGACTCTGTCGATTTGTCTAGCACCGTGGCCGGTATGGATGGGTCTGAAGGTTTCTTTTTGTGTGTCTTTTTGGATTTGCCTCGCCTCATTTCAGTCAGAAAGTATACCTTCCCCTTCATTTTGGAGAGTGAGGCGATCACCTCACTAGTTGATTTTTGTTCCTGGGAGCGAGTAATAGGAACGAGGGGGATGGCGGTTAGAGAAGGGAGAGGGGGGAGAGCAACATTGGTTTTGGGCGGGCTAGCATCAACGCTAGCATATGTTGCACGAACAACTCCAGTCGATACATTGAACTGGAGGACATTAGTGGTTGTTACGTTGCTATCAGCCGTGACCAAAAAGGTGCCAGACGGCGATTTCGTTTTATTTGTGACGGCCTCAGGGGACTTACTGGTGGCGCTCTGGTGCTGTCACGTTGGAACCTGCAAAGAAAAGATGTTGATCATGTGAGTAATGTGGAATAATATATATATATATATATATATATATATATATATATATATATATATATATATATATATATGTGTGTGTGTGTGTGTGTGTGTGTGTATATACATATCAACAATATTAACAACACATTATATCAACACAAACATAGCATAAGGAATACCTGTCCATGTTTAGTGTTTCCCTTGGGAGTGACTGTAATCCATCCGTGCAGTGTAGATGGAGATTGTTTCGCCTGGGGGGACAGCAACCCAACAGAAGATCCCTTTGGGGTGCGGGGTTGCCCTGAACCATGGGGAGTGTTCCCAGTCGTCTTCTTGGATTGGCTGGGCTTATGAGGGGTCTTCATTGGGATCTTCTTGGATTGGTTCGATGACTCTTGCAAACTCTTTTGGGGAGTCTTTACTGTGGACTTGGATTTCATTGGTGTGTTTCCTTTTTTATCCATTGCTGTGAAAAAAAGATTTTGTCAGATATAGCAAACTTTAAAGAACACCCTTGAGTAGTATTACCTGTGATAATTTGCTAGTAGTTACAATACATGTACTAATAAGTATATTTTCAAGTAAACATGTACACAGTTCAACACTATAAAATATATGCATATACCTTTTATAAAATTAAAAAAGGGAGACTGTCAGCCGTTCGAAATTAGATTTCAGAACGTTGCCCGGTTCACGCTACGAGGAAGCCGTCTCCCAAAGTGAAGCACCTATCTAAGTTTTAGTTTTTATTTTTGACCTTATCTAAGTACAATTACCGATATTTTTAATTTTAACATATCTTTGCTGAAAGATCAAGTTCCCTCCTAAGAGAGACGTTTCAAAGATATCCATGGGGAGAAGAGTGCTTTAACAATTGACGATATTTCATTTTTATCAGATACATACATACATACATATGTACATACACAGGTGTCGAAGCCTAGCGGCCGTCCTTCGAAGATCGTGTGGGTAGCCTCGAATAGTATGTGGAGGCGGTTATCGATCATGTAGACCGTAGGGATGACGTTAGCTCCCTGTATGGAGTTCTGCATCATCCTTCCTTTCAGCCGATTGGAAGACAGTTTATGGCAACTGCATGGATTATTGCAATATGGCTGATCGCGAAACGTAAAAAAAAAAACACGTTGTCGATAGTTTTGATCGAGGCTGGCGTCATACAGTCGCATTCCTTCATGGGACAATATGTCGGCATGATAGTCACACACTATTTCGCCTTGGAGGATAGACCGTTTAGCGACAAGGACTCCTTCGTTAATGACAGCTGCGCCATGTTTGAGAAGCGATTTTCATACGAATACGAGCTTCTACTCTGTCATTTATTTCTGAGGATGTGTGTCCTTTGCTAACAGGAGTCCAAGTTTTCTCTACCATATCTAGGGTGTGCTGGTTATACCACCCCTTCTTCTGGAGATATTTGACTACTGCCGCATTGGTTGGTCTCAGGCGGGGGTAACATGACACTACCTCGAGTGTGCGTTGTGTCATCCGCTCATACTACGGCCGCGAATCCTTTTTATATAAATAGCTTCCAACGAAGGAGATCCTGGTAATTCCTGTGCTTCACTCTGAATATCCCTCTTGCTTGGTATTCCCATATCAACAGTGACCTTGAACTGTTGCTTAACAGACATATACCATTTTTCTTTACTCTCTTCCTTTTTACCGAGTCAAACAATGGGAGGCTTTTCCAGTGGGACAGGATCGGTTGATTGTGCAGCATTGCACAATGCATCAGAATCGGTTGATGATGCAGGAACGATCGCTAGTTTAGGAGCAGTATCTGATTCCTTACCTGTCGATGTTGTAGGTCGTTTGGTAGTACGCGCCGGCTCGTACATTCTTTCGGGTCTTGTAATATCGACATTGCTGACACCATCCCCTTTATCGCATCCTCGGTAATGTCGACATAGTTGGTGTTTGGTGTTCCTAGACTCTGAGCAGGATAATTCGCAACAGATTGTCGCTGCTGAGGATCTAGCAACTCGTAGGACTTAGTTTCGTATGCATGACGAGCCTGTGTTGCTGTTATACCAGGGAGATCTAGATCAGCCTGCCGGGAATGGAGGTCCGATGTCGGGTTGAATATCTTCTTTCCATTACAATTTAAGAAGACATTGCTTGGACCACAATATTTGTCAAATTTGGGTCGTACATTAGCGATGTGTTTTCTTATTTCTTCATACTCGCATTCGGTAAATGATAAAGTCGCTATCTGGGTGTTGGCTGTTTTGTGTTCAATGACGCTCACGCTCATTTTGATTTCGCCGTTAGCTTTAGTAATCCTAACTGGTTTATCAAATTCTTCCAGCTTCATGTTCGCAAACACCGCCGGTCGATGCGCGTTCTTTAAGGTAATCACTGCGTTAAAGTATGTGTTGAGAGACTTCAAGTCATTATGGGATATGCGTGACTTCCAATCAAGATACTTAATGGATTTCTTCTTCATGAATTCAACGCAGTGCAAAATGTCCTCAATGGAGCAGTTTTGCCATTCTCCACGGAATTGTACACCTCGCCGCTGCTCCATCCTTTTACATGTCTTCTTGGACAAGCCGGCGCGTATGCTGGCAATGCAATCCCGAAGAGAAGGCAGCCCTTCCATTAATTTTACATAGCGCTCGCGAATTACTGCATCAGGATTTTCGACCGCGGGAATACGATTAACATATGTAACAATCTGATTACGATAATGAGTCTGCGTGATAAACAAGGTATGTTGTAAATGCTCGTTGAATTTATCTAATATTGGACACGACCCGGTTTCGAACTTTTCGTAAAACCCTAATCTGCACATGTCCTTGTTAATCTGTTTGGTATATTTTGGATGACGAGTTGTACAAATAGTTGAGCCAGATGAAGAGTCGTCAGAGTTAACCTTCCTTCACTGTAAGCTTCCTGAAAGGTACGTCACTCTCAGGTAATTCAAGTTTCGTCTTAATCGGGAGTCGTTTCAGTACCACAATCGGCTGCATGTTGGACTGCGTCAAATGAATGACGTCATCTATCGCGCCTGTTTTATCTAAAATTACCTTAACCAAAGTGTCTGTTACTGGTGAAGAGTCAGTTGATAATCGCATTTGTACGACAGTTGACGACTCCATGACCGATGGTGCTGCCAACGGTTGCTGCCTGGATCAACTGAGTACTGGTGATGGTACCGTTCCAGGCTGCATTGGCGACGCTGGTGTGACGGCAACGTATGGTTGGTTTTCAGCTTCTTCTGACAACGACTCCAACCGGGATTGGCCCGGTACTGGCGATGGTACCGTTTCAGGCTGAATTGGCGGCGTTTGTGCGGAATGTTCTTCTAGAGAAAGTAGGCGCTAATGGTAAAATGTTTTAACTATTTACGTCGCGATTGATTAAAACACCGCACCGCTCAACCATTTTAATTGCATCATCGGTCCCTTTGTAAAGTACGGAGTTAATAATTTCCGATTCTCGGACAACTGATATTTTTAATCTTGCACGCCTATTGGATTCGGCTTTCAGCAATTGCTTTCAATCGTCCGACGTATAGCCCTGGCCGTCGGTCATGCACGTGCGGAGTAAATGTTCCGCGAGGCGTTTCACGCCTCTAAAACATCGCGGGCAAGCAACTGGATCCTTCTTCGATGTCGAAGTGGGGGTCTTACCTACGGGTGAGGGATGCGGTTCAAGTTCCTCATTAGTAGCATAGTTGTCCAACCAATCCTTCACTACTCTCGTGCCCTTAGCAGGAGTTTTAAAAGGATCCGCTGGTTCGGTTATTGGAGCCCGCGTTAGGCGTTGAACCAAGGAGGACATCGACAAGTTGTCGGAAAAGGTACCAGTACACTGGTCTTCCTTGGAAGGCTCGAATAGCCACTTCGCCAATGCGTCATTAGGTTGGGTTGGTTGAGTATGTTCTTCTGGAGTGGGGTGTTTAAAATCATATGGTGTGGTAGTGATGACAGGAGAAGAGGAGCTGGATATAGACATAATTTTTGAAAGGATGGTAGGTGATTGGTTACTAGAGGGCATGAGTGAGGAGCTGGGGGAGGATGACAACTTAGGGAATACAGGGGGGCTGAGGGGTACTTTTATTACCTTACCTTTTGGGCGGGGGGGATTTTTTTTATTGACCTTTTGCATCTTGTTTAAAGAAAAGGTCAAACCGTTTTTGGTTTTTAACCCTTCTAAATATCTCACCTTACCTTTAAAGAACGGAAGGACGAACAACGGTATTATCTGTCAATTGCTTAATGCCCGATACAACGCGATGAGTGGAGAGGGATGCCGAACGCGAAGTCGTGACTACTTCAGCATATGTCCGTGGCGTCTCTTCTGACATCAGTGGCGAAACCTACAACAAAAACGACATGTACTTTAAAGTATAACGACACAAATAAGAGCGAACTGAGCACAATACGTAGTAACATTTATTCAGCGATTGATATTTTATCAGTATATATATATATAGATAGATAGATAGATAGATAGATAGATAGATAGATGTTAGGCGTTAACCTTTATCAACAATTTATTAAAGTTAAAAAATACACTGGATATTATATTGGTTCTATTGAACTTATTAAAATAGGGAAATAAATTAATACATTATAAAAGCTATGCATATAATGAATGAATAGCAGTTACCTCATTTGTAGATTTCCACTGCTCATTTATCTTTTTGAATGTAATTTCCGATCCACTAGGCTTGCATGGGAGCACAATATCTGCCCTGGAACGTGGCCCTTTCATTCGTGGGGACTCTTTTTCAGTGCGTTTCTCCATCTTTTTCCTCGAGAAGAGTGCATTTTCCATGTTTATACATTGGTCATGAAAATATTTTTAAACCAATATATGATTACCCGAACACGGAGTAATAATTGCATAAACATAAAAATGTATAAAAAAAAAGAAATATATGCATATACTTTATAGTGTTGAACTGTAATAATAATAATAATAATAATAATAATATCATCAGATATTAAAGGAAGAAAATAGAAAACGAACGTCGGATTCCAACTTGAGTAGGTCGGATTTTTAGTACACCATTATATGCTTATGCGAACATGGAGTAATAGTTGGATAAACATAAAATTGTATATAAATAGCAATAAATGCATATACTTTATAGCGTTGACCTATGTTCAGTAGTAGTGGAACAATAAAAATATGAATATAAATAATACTAATCAATCAATGATAAGTGGTATTTATCTTCTACGTCGGATTTCAACTTGAGTAGGTCGGATAACCCTAGGGAGAGGGGGTGGGGATGAGTTACTTCTAGATCTATACTAAATTATGGTACAGTAGTTAATATATTTGCTACAAATGCGATGAGATAGCTCAATAATAATAATAATAATAATAATAATAATAACAGTCGAGAACCACCGAATCATACTACTGACAATGATGCGAATGTCGGATTCCAACTTGAGTAGGTCGGATGTTTAGTACACCATTATATAATTATGCGAACATGGAGTAACAGTTGCATAAACATAAAAAAAAAATGTATATAGATAGCGATATATGCACTAGTAGTGAAACAATAAAAATAGGACTATAAATAATAGTGTGTAGGGGGAAGATGAATTACTTACATATAACATTCCCTATCCAGAGGCAAGAAAGCTTGTACAGGCAAAATCATCCGTTCCTGGCCCATCCTTCTCCACTGTAGTGAAAAACAATCCTAAAACAACGAAGGACGCTCAAACACAGACAGATCGACCCGAGTCAACATCAAGCTCTAACACCCAGCCCCCCATTACCAAGCACAGAAGAACACGGCATCTACCCAAACAACTTTCAATAATATCCAACCACCAAAATCGTCAAAGAATAAAACAAGTCTCAAAGAAATAGGCAGCAAAAGGGGTCAGATGACCCCATCAAACTCTGTAATAGGTTTGGGGGCATTGAGAGCATGGATGCAGAAGAATCTGCTCCATGCTCTCAAAGTGTCTGCAGACCTATCAACAAAAAAATCATTCCCGTACTTCCTCCAGAGAAATAACCACATAGATTGTCCCCGCGAAAAGTCTAACCTAGCTTCACAATCTCTACTTTAAATTTATAATGAAGAACACCATCAAACAGTGGAACTGTCGAGGATTTAGGGCCAATTACAATGATATTCTTCTGCTTTTAAACGAATATGATCCTGCAATACTATGCCTTCAGGAAACATTTCTAAAAGATACGGAAAACGTCACACTTAAAAACTACTCCCTGTTTAACACCTACTTTCAGAATGTTGACAGGGCCTCAGGAGGAGTTTCAATTGCTGTGAACAATAGAGCCCCTCATGGCATCATCCCTTTAAACACAAATTTGCAAGCCATTGCTGTGAGTGTCACCCTATATCGAGTGAATACCTTTTGTTCTATTTACATACCACCAAACACCAACCTCCTAACAAATGAATTAGACACACCTGTTCAACAACTTTCCGAGCCATTTGTTTTACTCGGTGATTTTAATGCCCATAACATTTTATGGGGATCAAACTACATAAGCGACAAGGGTAAAAAGGTTGAAGATTTCATTACTAGACACGATTTGTGTCTATATAACACCAAATCTCCAACGTACTTACACCCAGGAACGGGTACATACACGTGTATGGACTTGTCAATTTGTTCTCATTCACTACTTTTAGATTATAATTGGAAGGTCGCTGATGTCCTTCACAGCAGCGATCACTTTCCGATCTCTCTTAAGAACACCAACGTTACAATTGATGACGCAATTCCACAATGGAATTTAAAGAAAGCCGACTGGGCCGAGTTTGAAACAATTTGTACAGCTAGACTTAACAGGAATACCGTCCTAAACGACAATGACCCTATTCGACAATTTACTTCCGTCTTAATTGAGATTGCAGAAGAATCCATCCCTAAGTCCTCACCGAACTGTAAAAGAACCCTAAAACCGTGGTTCACCAAAGAATATAAAGAAGCCATTAGACAACGCCGAGACGCACTGAAAAAATCAATAATCGTCCAACGCTCGAAAATTTAACTAAGTACCGTATTGTTCGGGCCAAAGATCGTCGCACGATTAAAGAAAGCAAAAGAGCATCATGGAAAAAATATGTTTCAACTTTAAATTCTCGTTCCTCTATAAAGAAAGTTTGGGACACTATCCGTAAAATAAATGGAAAGGGAAAACACAATCCTTTCCGACATATGAAACTAAATAACAACAATCTCAATACCAAACATGAAATAGCTAATATACTTGGTGATTGTTTCTCTAAAAATGCATCATCGTCTAATTATTCAGAAGCTTTCCGAAAATTGAAAGCTCAAAAAGGAAAGAAACGGCTGAAATTCAAATCAAATAACTGAGAGAGTTATAACGAACCGTTTTCATTGTCGGAGCTTATGGAGTCTTTGAATAAGGCCTATGATACATCCGCTGGGCCTGACGATATACATTACCAGTTTTTTGAAACACCTTCCAAAACCATCATTAACAGTCCTTCTGGAAATCTTCAATGATTTATGGATTACTGGTAATGAACCAAAACTTGGAAAGAAGCAACAGTAATACCAATTCCCAAACCAGGCAAAGATAGCGCAGATCCTACCAACTATAGACCCATATCACTGACTAGCTGCATATGCAAAACAATGGAACGAATGATCAATTCTCGACTTGTATGGTATTTTCAAACAAACAATTTAATATCTCCTTTACAAAGTGGCTTTCGTTATGGTCGTAGTACCAATGATCATCTGGTTAGACTGGAAACATTTATTCGCGACGCTTTTATCAAGAAGGAACATTTAGCAGCAGTTTTCTTTGACTTAGAAAAGGCCTATAACACGACATGGAAGTACGGAATACTAAATGACCTGCACGATTTGGGTCTAAAAGGCCGGCTGCCCTCTTTCATATCAAACTTTCTCTCAGACAGAGAATTCAAGGTACGAGTGGGCTCCATCCTCTCTGATATGCGGGAGCAAGAGATGGTGTGCCCCAGGGCAGTATTTTATCTGTGACGCTTTTGAACATAAAAATCAATAGCATCAATAAGTGTTTGCCTCCTGGTGTGGATTGCTCCTTATACGTGGATGACTTTCTAATATGTTATCGATCAAAGCACATGCATACAATTCAAGGACAACTACAGCAGAATATCAACAAGATTCAAAACTGGGCCAATACTAACGGTTTCAAATTTTCCAAATCAAAAACAGTATGCATGCATTTCTGTCAGTTACGAAGACATCATGATGAACCTAAACTCACGCTGGGCGGAACATCTATTCCAGTTGTTGAGGAAACCAAGTTTTTAGGTATTTTCTTCGAC
This sequence comes from Megalonaias nervosa, assembly GCA_016617855.1. Classification (NCBI taxonomy): domain Eukaryota; kingdom Metazoa; phylum Mollusca; class Bivalvia; order Unionida; family Unionidae; genus Megalonaias; species Megalonaias nervosa. Next base: position 13,621 of record JAECUM010090862.1, read on the forward strand.
AGAAAACTGACTTTTATTCCACACCTGAAGAATTTGAAAGCTAAGTGCTTGAAATCTCTAGATTTACTTAAAGTAGTAGCGCACACTGACTGGGGTGCTGATAGAAAAATCATCCTCAGTTTATATAGAGCGTTTATTCGCTCCAAATTAGACCATGGTTGCGTTGTTTATGGTTCAGCTAAGAAGTCCTATTTGAAGATTCTTGACCCAATCCATCATCAAGGAATAAGACTCGCTCTGGGACCGTGACAGAGGCATATTAATATCGCTATCGTCTGAGGACGTAGAAGATGTCCTCTTTTGGGGTGTTTCTGTAACTTTGACAACTTTTTGATCTGTGGTTTCAGTAAAAGTCGTCTCGAAAGTCGGATGCTCTTCTTCCTCAACATCAAACAGTTGACGTTTTGCCACCGATGCACGTCTTTGATGAGCTATTCCTGATGGCCCAGCTATAGGTGAATTTTCGCGTGGATCAGGATATGTCATGACTTGGTCTGACACTAACCCACCCGAAGATGGCGACAGTGGTAATTTTGAAGGGTGGGTTGATGATTGCGGTTGGCTTTCTATAGGGATGACTAGGGGTTCAGTCCCTACTGGGTTCAGCATTTGTGCGGTAGCCAAATTCTTGTCGCGAATATCTCGACAGACTAAGCCACCGTTGCTCTTGATAAGATCGATAACATAGTTTACGCTTAAGTAAGCTTCATTGTTATCGCCAATAACGCAATCGCGATACAGAGCAGATTCCATAACTATGGAATTGCGCCATAGTTGATATCGCTCTGCTTCCTTAGCGTAAAACCTAAGGCGCTGTGTTTGAGTGTATTTCTTTAACAAACACGTGCGTCGTAGGTGATGGCTCAAGCAAACGACGAGCTTGTAACAAATGGAACACGCTTCACTTGATTTCTTACCACAGGAGAGTGACAAGGTCGTCTCAACAATCTCGGTACGTGATATCGTACTTTTTGTTTTCTTCGTGCGCGACACTTTATTTTTTTTAGTTTTGGGGTATGTTACATTCTGGGATGCTGTCTCTGCCACTGACTCGGGCATGACAGAAAATTGTTTTGTTTTGGTGGCTGGTATATCATTTGCCTTCTCTGGTTCTGTCTCTGCCACTGACACGGGCAAGACAGAAGATTGATTGGCTTGGGGGAATGTTGTATCACGTACCTTCTCTCCCACTGCCCCGGGCATCGCAGAAGATTTATCCGAAAGAGATGATAGGTCTTCTGGCATTATTGTTGGTATCGACTCTGTCGATTTGTCTAGCACCGTGGCCGGTATGGATGGGTCTGAAGGTTTCTTCTTGTGTGTCTTTTGGGGTTTGCCTCGCCTCATTTCAGTCAGACAATATACCTTCCCCTTCATTTTGGAGAGTGAGGCGATCACCTCACTAGTTGATTTTTGTTCCTGGGAGCGAGTAATAGGAAAGAGGGGGATGGTGGTTAGAGAAGGGAGAGGGGGAGAGCAATATTGGTTTTGGGCGGGCTAGCGGCAACGCTAGCATATGTTGCACGAACAACTCCAGTCGATACATTGAACTGGAGGACGTTAGTGGTTGTTACGTTGCTATCAGCCGTGACCAAAAAGGTGCCAGACGGCGATTTCGTTTTATTTGTGACGGCCTCAGGGGACTTCTGGTGGCGCTGTGGTGCTGTGACGTTGGAACCTAGAAAGAAAAGATGTTGATCATGTGAGTAATGTGGAATTATATATATATATATATATATATATATATATATATATATATATATATATATATATATACACGTAACAACAATATTAACAACACACTATAGCAACAAACATAGCATAAGGAATACCTGTCCATGTTTAGTGTTTCCCTTGGGAATGACTGTAATCCATCCTTCCAGTGTAGTTGGAGATTGTTCCGCCTGGGGGCGGGGGGGGGGGGAGGACAGCAACCGAACGGAAGATCCCTTTGGGGTGCGGGGTTACTCTGAACCATGGGGAGTGTTCACAGTCGTCTTCTTGGATTGGCTGGGCTTATGTGGGGTCTGCATGGATTGGCTCGATGAATCTTTCAAACTCTCTTGGGGAGTCTTTACTGTGGACTTGGATTTCATTGGTGTGTTTCCTTTTTTATCCATTGCTGTGAAAAAAGATTTTGCCAGATATAGCAAACTATAAAGAACACCCTTGAGTAGTATTACCTGTGATTATTTGCTAGTAGTTACAATACATGTACTAATAAGTATATTTTCAAGTAAACATGTACACAGTTCAACACTATAAAATATATGCATATACCTTTTATAAAATTAAAAAAGGGAGACTGTCAGCCGTTCGAAATTAGATTTCAGAACGTTGCCCGGTTCACGCTACGAGGAAGCCGTCTCCCAAAGTGAACCACCTAAGTTTTATTTTTTATTTTTGGCCCTATCGAAGTATAATTACCGATATTTTTAATTTTTAACAGATATCTTTGCTGAAAGATCAGGTTCTCTCCTAAGAGAGACGTTCAAAGATATCCATGGGGATTAGTTTTATTTTTTTAGTTGCATACATACATAGATTTAGTTTTTAGTTGTGGTCCTATCTAAAAAGAATTGACGATATTTTATTTTTAATAGATATCCTTGCTGAAAGATCAGGTTCCCTCCTAAGAGAGACGTTTCAAAGATACCCATAGAGAGAAGAGTGTCTGATTTAATTAGAAACAATTGACGATATTTTATTTTTATCTGATACGTACATACATACATACATACAGAGGTGTGAGGTGGGAATTTATTATAACGACACTTTTTAGTATTTATTTTTTAGCGCCACCTTCGCTGTTTGATACTATCTCACATCGTAGTCGAAGCCTAGCGGCCGTCCTTCGAAGATCGTGTGGATAGTCTCGAATAGTATGTGGGGGCGGTTATCGATCATTTAGATCGTAGGGATGACGTTAGCTCCCTGTATGGAGTTCTGCATCATCCTTCCTTTCAGCCGATTGGAAGACAGTTTATGGCAACGGCATGGATTATTGCCATCAATGCAATATCTCTGATCGCGAAACGTAAAAAAACCCCATACGTTGTCGATAGTTGTGATCGAGGCTGGCGTCATACAGTCGCATTCCTTCTTCATGGGACAATATGTCGGCATGATAGTTGCACACTATTTCGCCTTGTAGGATAGACCGTTTAGCGACAAGGACATGGATTTCTTCTTCATGAATTCAACGCAGTGCAAAATGTCCTCAATGGAGTAGTTTTGTCGTTCTCCACGGAATTGTGCACCTCGTCGCTCGACCATCCTTTTACTGGTCTTCTTGGACAAGCCGGCGCGTATGCTGGCAATGCAATCCCGAAGAGAAGGCAGCCCTTCCATTAATTTTACATAGCGCTCGCGAAACTACTGGCAACTAATGAAGACGGCAATTTAACGAAATAATCCTTAACCGCTTCAGTATTCGCGAGAGCATCAGGATTTTCGAACGCGTAATGTAAGCGATATAGAATACGATTAACATATGTAACAATCTGATTACGATAATAAGTCTGCGTGATAAACAAGGTATGTTGTAAATGATCATTGAATTTCTCTAATATTGGACACGACCCGGTTTCGAACTTTTCGTAAAACCCTAATCTGCACATGTCCTTGTTAATCTGTTTGGTATGTTTTGGATGACGAGTTATACAAATAGTTGAGCCAGATGAAGAGTCGTCAGACTTACCTTCCTTCACTGTAAGCTTCCTGAAAGGTACGTCACTCTCAGGTAATTCAAGTTTCGTCTTGATCGGGAGTCGTTTCAGTACCACAATCGGCTGTATGTTGGACTGCGTCAAATCAATGACGTTGTCTGTCGCGCTGTTTTATCTAAACTTACCTTTACCAAAGTGTCTGTTACTGGTGAAGAGTCAATTGATAATCGCATTTGTACGACAGTTGACGACTCCATGACCGATGGTGCTGCCAACGGTTGTTGCCTGGATGAACTGAGTACTGGTGATGGTACCGTTCCAAGCTGCATTGGCGACGCTTGTGTGACGTCAACGTATGGTTGGTTTTCAGCTTCTTCTGACAACGACTCCAACCGGGATTGGCCCGGTACTGGCGATGGTACCGTTTCAGGCTGAATTGGCGGCGTTTGTGCGGAATGTTCTTCTAGAGAAGGAGGCGCTAATGGTAAAATGTTTTAACTATTTACGTCGCGATTGATTAAAACACCGCACCGCTCGACCATTTTAATTGCATCATCGGTCCCTTTGTAAAGTACGGAGTTAATAATTTCCGATTCTCGGACAATTGATATTTTAAATCTTGCACGCCTATTGGTTTCGGCTTTCAGCAATTGCTTTCAATCGTCCGCCCTGGCCGTCGGTCACGCACGTGCGGAGTAAATGTTTGGGAGGCGTTTCACGCCTCTAAAATATCGCGGGCAAGCAACTGGATCCCTCTTCGATGTCGAAGTGGGAGTCTTACCTACTGGTGAGGGATGCGGTTCAAGTTCCTCATTAGTAACATAGTTGTCCAACCAATCCTTCACTATTCTCGTGCCCTTAGCAGGAGTTTTAAAAGGATCCGCTGGTTCGGTTATTGGAGCCCACGTTAGGCGTTGAGCCAAGAAGGACATCGACAAGTTGTCGGAAAAGGTACCAGTACACTGGTCTTCCTTGGAAGGCTCGAATAGCCTCTTCGCCAATGCGTCAATAGGTTGGGTGGGTTGAGTATGTTCTTCTGGAGTGGGGTGCTCAAAATCATATGGTGTGGTAGTGATGTCAGGAGAAGAGGAGCTGGATATAAGCATAATTTTTGAAAGGATGGTAGGTGATTGGTTACTAGAGGGCATGAGTGAGGATTGGTTGATTGGTTGATTGAATTTTTTACGGCGCAACAGCACTATGAGACTATTTAGCGCCATACAAAAGGTTATATCTTTCATTATTTAAAAGTGGTAAAAGATTACGTATCGACCAGCGATACGAAACCAAACAGTTGAAGGTAAAACAATAAAATAGTAACGGTGATAAACAAAGTTTCCAGATCAACGGGGAGTGCAAATGATGTATGACAACTAAAACAGATGAAAGGTAATTAAAATCTAACGACGGTATATATATAGCACATAAAACTGTTTAAGGTGATAGCATAAAAGCTATAACTTATGATAAATATTTACTTCCTTCAGGAAGTCTATAATATAAGAAATGCTAACTGTATCAAAGAGTTCCCTAATGTCATGCACATTGTAATAATGATTACGCGTAGGTTGGAGGTCGAAACACTCCAACATAAAGTGCTTAACAGTGAATGGTTCATTGCAAGATATGCACTCTGGTGGGTCTTCTCCTTTTAGTATATAGGAGTGGGTTAAATAAGTATGGCCGATTCGAATTCTTGCAACGACTACCTCCTCCCTACGGACGGCTCTGCAGGAAGGAGTCCATTCTCCTAGGGTTGGCTTGATGGCATGAAGTTTGTTATTCACGGCATCATTCCATGATGCCTGCCATTTCTGACGTAAACAGTCTTTGATACTACGTATAAAATCCGTATACGGTGTATTAAAATGAGATGGTTCTAGTGATAGAGCCATTTTAGCAGCGCGGTCTGCTTTGTCATTACCTTTAATTCCAATATGGCTGGGTAACCAACAGTATACTATATTGTGGGAGGTACTCAGCTCAGTATGTTTCAGGAGAACATTAGCTAATAATGGATTCTCCAGTTTTCTATTATGTAGTGACTGAAGTACTGATAGTGAATCGGAGAAGATGATGCTATTTAAAATACACTTGCTTTCAATATGTTGTAATGCAAGGTCTATTGCTCTGATTTCAGCTGAAAAAATGGATGTACCATTTGGCAAGCGAACTTTTGTTGTGTGTTTTCCACTAACGAAGGCTGCAGCAGCCTTTTCCTGATCTTTTGATCCATCAGTATATATTCTTGCATAATTTTGAAATTGGGCGATTAGTTCATGGTAAGAGTTGTGGAAGATGGAAGGGTTTGTCTCCGATTTTTTCCATCGTGTAATGTGAAAAGTACCTTTGGTTGTTGAAGTAGCCAGGGAGGTGTTTCGGAGACGGTCGTTTTCAGAATTTTTGAAAGATCAATTTTGGTACTGTCAAGGCATGGTAATATTGTAATGCCAAAGGTAGGTATGACGAAACGAAACGAAAGCCACTTTGGAAAGGAGATATTAAATTGTTGGTTTCCAAATACCACACAAGCCGAGAATTGATCATTCGTTCCATTGTTTTGCAAACGCAGCTAGTTAATGATATAGGTCTATAGTTGCTAGGATCTGCGCTATCTTTGCCTGGTTTGGGAATTGGTATTACTGTTGCTTCTTTCCAAATTTTTAGGTACATTACCAGTAATCCATAAATCATTGAAGATTTCCAGAAGAACTGTTAAGGATGGTTCTGGAAGGTGTTTCAAAAACTGGTAATGTATATCGTCAGGCCCAGCAGATGTATCATGGGCCTTATTCAAAGATTCCATAAGCTCCGACAATGAAAACGGTTGGTTATAACTCTCTGAGTTATTCGATGTGAATTTCAACCGTGTTTTTTCTTTATGAGCTTTCAATCTTCGGAAAGCTTCTGAATAATTAGACGATGAGGAATTTTTGGAGAAACAATCAGCAAGTACATTAGCTATTTCTTGTTTGGTATTGAAATTGTTATTATTTAGCTTCAGATGTCGGAATGAATTGTATTTTCCCTTTCCATTTATTTTGCGGATTGTTGGTTGGTTGGTTGGTTGGTTAGTTGAATTTTTACGGCGCACCAGCACTATGAGGCTATTTAGCGCCATACAAAAGGTTATATCGTTCATCATTTAAAAGTGGTAAAAGGTTTCGTATCGACCAGCGGTACGAAACCAGACAGTTGAAGGTAAAAAGATAAAATGGTAACGGTTATAAATAAATAGTTTCCCGATCAACGGGGAATGCAAATGATGTATGACAACGAAAACAGATGAAAGGTACTTAAAATCTAACGACGGTATATATAGCACATAAAACTGTTCAAGGTGAGAGCATATAAGCTATAACTTATGATAAATATTTACCTCCTTCAGGAAGTCTATAATATCAGGAATGCTAACTGTATCAAAGAGCTCCCTAATGTCATGCACATTGTAATAATGATTACGCGTGGGTTGGAGGTCGAAACACTCCAACATAAAGTGCTTAACGGTGAATGGTTCATTGCAAGCTACGCACTCTGGTGGGTCTTCTCCTTTTAGTATGTAGGAGTGGGTTAAATAAGTATGACCAATTCGAATTCTTGCAATGACTACCTCCTCCCTACGGACGGCTCTTTGCGGATTGTGTCCCAAACTTTCTTTATTGAGGAACGAGAGTTTAAAGTTGAAACATATTTTTTCCATGATGCTCGTTTACTTTCTTTAATTATGCGGCGAGCTTTGGCCCGAACAATACGGTACTGAGTTAAGTTTTCGGGCGTTGGACGATTATTAAATTTTTTCAGTGCTTCTCGGCGTTCTCTAATGGCTTCTTTACATTCTTCAGTGAACCACGGTTTTTGGGTTCTTTTACAATTCGGCGAGGACTTAGGAATGGATTCTTCTGCAATCTCAATTAAGATGGATGTAAAGTGTCGAATAGGATCAATATCGTTTAGGACGGTATTCCTGTTAAGTCTAGCTGTACAAAGTGTTTCAAACTTGGTCCAGTCAGCTTTCTTTAAATTCCACTGTGGAATCGTGTCATCAATTGTAACGTTGGTGTTCTTAAGAGAGATTGGAAAGTGATCACTGCTGTGAAGGTAATCAGCGACCTTCCAATTATAATCCAAAAGTAGTGAAGGAGAACAAATTGTCAAGTCGATACATGTGTATGTACCGGTTCCTGGGTGCAAGTACGTCGGCGATTTGGTATTAAATAGACACAAGTCGTGTCTAGTAATAAAATCTTCGACCCTTTTGCCCCTGTCGCTTATGTAATTTGATCCCCATAAAATATTATGGGCATTAAAATCACCGAGTAAAACAAATGGTGCAGGAAGTTGTTGAACAAGCGTGTCTAATTGGTTTGGTAATAAGTTGGTGTTTGGTGGTATATAAATAGAACAAAATGTAATCACTCGATGTAGAGTGACACTCACAGCAATGGCTTGCAAATTTGTGTTTAAAGGGATGACGCTATGTGGGGCTCTATTGTTCACAGCAATAGAAACCCCTCCCGAGGCCCTGTCAACGTTCTGTAAGTAGGTGTTAAACAGGGAGTAGTTTTTAAGTGTGATGTTGTCCGTATCTTTTAAAAAGGTTTCCTGAAGGCATAGTATTGCAGGATCATATTCGTTTAAAAGCAGGAGAATATCATTGTAATTGGCTTTAAGTCCTCGACAATTCCATTGTATGATCGTGTTCTTCATTATAAGTTTAGATTGGAGATTTTGGAGCTAGGTTAGACTTTTTGCGGAGAGAATCTATATGGTTATTTCTACGGAGGAAGTACGGGGATGATTTTTTTTGTTAGGTCTGGAGCTACTTTGAGAACATGGAGCAGTATCTTCTGCATCCATGCTCTCAATGTCCCCAAACCTGTTATAGAGTTTGATGGGGTCTTCTGACCCCTTTTGCTGCCTATTTCCTTGTGATCTGTTTTTGTTCTTTGGTGATTTCTGTTGTTGAGTATTATTGAATGTTGTTTGGGTAGATGCCGTGGTTCTTTGTGCTTGGTAATGGGGGGTGTTAGTGCTTGATGTTGACTCGGGTGCATCTGTCTGCGTTTGAGCGTCCTTCGTTGCCTTGGGATTGTTCTTCACTACAGTGGAGAAGGATGGGCCAGGAAGAGATATTTTTGCCTGTACAAGCTTTCTGGCCTCTGGATAGGGAATGTTGGATGTGTATTTAACCCTCTGTATTTCCTTCTCCTGTTTCCAGGTATCACAATCCTTGGAATTGGCGTGGTGCTCCTTTCCACAGTTGACACAATGCGGAGTGGCTCTACACTCAGATTCCTGGTGAGAGTGATCTCCGCATCGGCTACATATTTGGCTTCTTGAGCAGCGGTCTTCATGATGACCATATTTCTGACACTTATAACATCGAAGTGGATTTGGTATGTACACATCAACCTTCACTTGCAGAAAGCCAACTTTGACCACTCTGGGTACTGTTGGCTTGTTGAAGGTGAGTATAATGGTGTTGGTGTCCTGCAGGTTGTTGTTACGTTTAATACGTATTCTACGGACTGCAGTGACACCTTCGTTTTTCATCCCTTCAATGATATCCGTGTCGCTGACTCCAGCCAAGTCACGACAGCGAATCACGCCTTTGGACGAATTGAGTGTTGTGTGGGCGAACGAGGTCACTGGAATATCGAAAAATGTTGTCATTTTCTTGAGATTTTCTGTTTGACCTCGTCGCTCACACTCGACAAGTAGGCAGCCCGATTTTAACTTTTTAACACCTTTTGGTGTTCCAATCAGTCCCATAATTGTTTTCTCGATCACAAACGGAGAGAGTACATTAAGCGGTTTTGTGGCATCTTTAGACTGTATAACCATGAAGCGTGGAAATGAATCCACACCACATGGTTCGTCATCTGAGTCAGATCCAGTTTTGGTACGCTTGAGTTGATTTTTTTTGGATATATCCATGTTGGTGGATTTAAAATTCAGCACCCGTGCTCCCCGCCCACCAAGGAGCCCAACAAGGGGACACTTTTCAAGTGTCAGGGATACACAGATGTTATACTCAGTAGGTAAATTCACCTCCTGATTCATCCCATAAGACATACTCAGTCGGTAAAATTACCTCCCAATTGACCCGTTGAGCCACCGCCTTCTAGGAAGTCTTCTAAGACTTGGAAAAGGGAAAGTTAAAGGGATAGAATGTAGGGGCAACGGTGGTATCAAGAGAGATACAACGAGAAAGATAAAGAAAGTGAGCGAGTAAATAAAGACCTCCTAGGGCTCGGCGTGACCAGCCGATTTGTCGAGACCGGGCCCATCCCGACCACCCGTCTAGAAGAAGTAGAGGCCAAAGTAGTGTATTGCATCGGAAAGCCTCTGCTCAACTACCAGGATCCTTTCCTCCTCCGACACGGGTCGCAACCCACGGCAAACAGGTTGCCTCTACTTAGTCGCCTCTTACGACACGTAGCGAGGCACGGCGGACCAATTCTACAACCCCGGACCCGCAGGGGGACAAGAGTGAGGAGCTGGGGGAGGATGATAGCTGAGGGGTACTTTCATTACCTTACCTTTTGGGGGGATTTTTTTTATTGACCTTTTGCATCTTGTTTAAAGAAAAGGTCAAACCTTTTTTGGTTTTTAACCCTTCTAAATATCTCACCTTACCTTTACCAACGGATTGACGAACAACGGTATTATCCGTCAATCGCTTAATGCCCGATACAACGAGATGAGTGGAGAGGGGTGCCGAACGCGAAGTCGCGACTACTTCAGCATATGTCCGTGGCGTCTCTTCTGACATCAGTGGGGAAACCGACAACTAAAACGACATGTACTTTAAGGTATAACGACACAAATAACAGCGAACTGAACACGATACGTAGTAACATTTATTCAGCGATTGATATTTTATCAATATATATATATATATATATATATATATATATATATATATATATATATATATATAGGTTGGTTGATTGGTTGAATTTTTACGGTGCACCAGCACTATGAGGCTATTTAGCGCCATACAAAAGTTTATATCTTTCATCATTTAAAAGTGGTAAAAGGTTTCGTATCGACCAGCGATACGAAACCAAACAGTTGAAGGTAAAAAGATAAAATGGTAACGGTGATAAATAAATAAAGTTTCCCGATCAACGGGGAGTGCAAATGATGTATGACAACGAAAACAGATGAAAGGTAATTAAAATCTAACGATGGTATATATAGCACATAAATCTGTTCAAGGTGATAGCATACAAGCTATAGCTTATGATAAATATTTACTTCCTTCAGGAAGTCTATAATATATGAAACGCTAACTGTATCAAAGAGCTCCCTAATGTCATGCACGTTGTAATAATGATTCCGCATAGGTTGGAGGTGGAAACACTCCAACATAAAGTGCTTAACGGTGAATGGTTCATTGCAATATACGCACTCTGGTGGGTTTTCTCCTTTTAGTATGTAGGAGTGGGTTAAATAAGTATGACCAATTCGAATTCTTGCAATGACTACCTCCTCCCTACGGACGGCTCTGTAGGAAGGAGTCCATTCTCCTAGGGTTTGGCTTGATGGCATGAAGTTTGTTATTCACGGCATCATTCCATGATGCCTGCCATTTCTGACGTAAACATTTTTTGATACTACGTTTAAAATCAGTATACGGTGTTTTAAAATCAGATGGTTCCAGTGATAGGGCCATTTTAGCAGCGCGGTCTGCTTTGTCATTACCTTTAATTCCAATATGGCTGGGTAACCAACAGTATACTATATTGTGGGAGGTACTCAGCTCAGTATGTTTAAGAAGAACATTAGCTAACAATGGATTCTCCAGTTTTCTATTATGTAGTGACTGAAGTACTGATAGTGAATCGGAGAAAATGATGCTGTTTAAAATATGCTTGCTTTCAATATATTGCAATGCAAGGTCTATTGCTCTGATTTCGGCTGAGAAAATTGATGTACCGTTTGGCAAGCGAACTTTTGTTATGTGTTTTCCACTAACGAAGGCTGCAGCATCCTTTTCCTCATCATTTGATCCATGAGCATGTATTCTTGTATAATTTTCAAATTGGGTGAGGAGTTCATGGTAAGAGTTGTGGAAGATGGAAGGGTTTGTCTCCGATTTTTTTCCATCGTGTAACGTGAAAAGTACTTTTGGTTGTTGAAGTAACCAGGGAGGTGTTTTGGAGACGGACGTTTTCTGAATTTTTGAAAGATCAATGTTGGTACTGTCAAGGCATGGTAATATTGTAATGCCAAAGGTAGGTATGACGTTTGGTTTATTGTCATATAAGGTGTTATATTTGGGTTCAAAAACAGCCGAAAAAGCAGGGTTCAGAGGGTTTGAGCTTAATTTGAGAGTATACTGTGCGGAAAGCATTTCTCTACGTTGTGATAAAGGGGTTCGTTCGCTTCAACGAGTAGGCTTTCACACGGGGATGTCTTAAATGCTCCCAGAGCAAGTCTTATTCCCTGATGATGAATTGGGTCAAGAATCTTCAAATAGGACTTCCTAGCTCAAACATAGACAACGCAACCGTAGTCTAGTTTCGAGCGAATAAATGTTCTGTATAAACTGAGTATGACTTTCCTATCAGCACCCCAGTCAGTGTGCGCTACTACTTTAAGTAAATCTAGAGATTTCAAGCATTTAGCTTTCAAATTCTTCAGGTGTGGAATAAAAGTCAGTTTTCTGTCGAAGATAATACCTAAAAATTTTGCTTCCTCAACAACTGGAATAGGTGTTCCGTCCAGCGTGAGTTTAGGTTGGTTGGTTGGTTGTTTGAATTCTTTTACGGCACACCAGAGCTATGAGGCTATTTAGCGCCATACAAATGTTACATCTTTCATCATTTAAAAGTGGTAAAAGGTTTCGTATCGACCAGCAATACGAAACCAAACAGTTCAAAGTAAAACGATAAAATGGTAATCGTGATAAATAAATGAAGTTTCCCGATCAACGGGGAGTGCAAATGATGTATGACAAGGAAAACATATCAAAGGTAATTAAAATCTAACGACGGTATATATAGCACATAAAAATGTTCAAGGTGATAGCATTCAAGCTATAGCTTATGATAAATATTTACTTCCTTCAGGAAGTCTATAATATATGAAACGCTAACTGTATCAAAGAGCTCCCTAATGTCATGCACATTGTAGTAATGATTACGCGTAGGTTGGAGGTCGAAACACTCCAACATAAAGTGCTTAACGGTGAATGGTTCATTGCAATATACGCACTCTGGTGGGTCTTCTCCTTTTAGTATGTAGGAGTGGGTTAAATAAGTATGACCAATTCGAATTCTTGCAATGACTACCTCCTCCCTACGGATGGCTCTGTAGGAAGGAGTCCATTCTCCTAGGGTTGGCTTGATGGCATGAAGTTTGTTATTCACGGCATCATTCCATGATGCCTGCCATTTCTGACGTAAACATTCTTTGATACTACGTTTAAAATCAGTATACGGTATTTTAAAATCAGATGGTTCCAGTGATAGGGCCATTTTAGCAGCGCGGTCTGCTTTGTCATTACCTTTAATTCCAATATGGCTGGGTAACCAACAGTATACTATATTGTGGGAAGTACTCAGCTCAGTATGTTTGAGGAGAATATTGGCTAATAATGGGTTCTCCAGTTTTCTATTATGTAGTGACTGAAGTACTGATAGTGAATCGGAGAAAATGATGCTGTTTAAGATACGCTTGCTTTCAATATATTGCAATGCAAGGTCTATTGCTCTGATTTCGGCTGAGAAAATCGATGTACCATTTGGCAAGCGAACTTTTGTTATGTGTTTTCCACTACCGAAGGCTGCAGCATCCTTTTCCTCATAATTTGATCCATGAGTATATATTCTTGTATAATTTTCAAATTGGGTGAGGAGTTCATGGTAAGAGTTGTGGAAGATGGAAGGGTTTGTCTCCGATTTTTTTCCCTCATGTAACGTGAAAAGTACTTTTGGTTGTTGAAGTAACCAGGGAGGTGTTTTGGAGACGGACGTTTTCTGAATTTTTGAAAGATCAATGTTGGTACTGTCAAGGGATGGTGATATTGTAATGCCAAAGGTAGGTATGACGTTTGGTTTATTGTCATATAAGGTTTTATATTTGGGTTCAAAAACAGCCGAAAAAGCAGGGTTGAGAGGGTTTGATCTTATTTTGACAGCATACTGTGCGGAAAGCATTTCTCTACGTTGTGATAAAGGTTGTTCGTTCGCTTCAACGAGTAGGCTTTCACACGGGGATGTCTTAAATGCTCCCAGAGCAAGTCTTATTCCCTGATGATGAATTGGGTCTAGCATCTTTAAATAGGATTTCCTAGCTGAACCATAGACAACGGAACCATAGTCTAGTTTCGAGCGAATAAATGTTCTGTATAAACTGAGTATGACTTTCCTATCAGCACCCCAGTCAGTGTGCGCTACTACTTTAAGAAAATCTAGAGATTTCAAGCATTTAGCTTTCAAATTCTTCAGGTGTGGAATAAAAGTCAGTTCTCTGTCGAAGATAATACCTACAAATTTTGCTTCCTCAACAACTGGAATAGGTGTTCCGTCCAGCGTGATTTTAGGTCCATCGTGATGTCTTCGTAACTGACAGAAATGCATACATACAGTTTTTGATTTCGAGAATTTGAAACCGTTAGTATTGGCCCAAGTTTGAATCTTGTTGATATTTTGCTGTAATTGTCTTTCAATTGTATGCATGTGCATGGATCGGTAACATATCAAAAAGTCATCAACATATAGGGAGCAATCCACACCGGGAGTCAGACACTTGGTGATGCTATTAATTTTTATGTTGAAAAGCGTCACCGATAAAATACTGCCCTGGGGCACACCAATCTCTTGCTCCTGCATATCAGAGAGGGTGGAGCCCACTCGTACCTTGAATTCCCTGTCTGAGAGGACACTCAAACACAGCGCCTTAGGTTTTACGCGAAGGAAGCAGCACGATATCAACTATGGCGCAATTCCGTAGTTATGGAATCTGCTCTGTATCGTGATTGCGTTATTGGCGATAACAGTGAAGCTTATTTAAGCGTAAACTATGTTATCGATCTTATCCAGAGCAACGGTGGCTTAGTCTGTCGAGATATTCGCGACAAGAATTTGGCTACCGCACAAATGCTGAACCCAATAGGGTTGAACCCCTAGTCATCCCTATAGAAAGCCAACCGCAATCATCAACCCACCCTTCAAAGTTACCACTGTCGCCATCATCGGGCCGGTTAGTGTCAGACCAAGTCATGACATCTCCTGATCCACGCGAAAATTCACCTGTAGCTGGACCATCCGGAATAGCGCATGAGGGGCAAAACGTCACCTGTTTGACATTGAGGATGATGAGCATCCGACTTTCGAGATGACTTTTACTGAAACCACAGAAGACCCAGTTGTCAAAGTTACAGAAACACCCAAAAAGAGGACAGCTTCTACGCCCTCAGACGATAGCGACATTAATATGCCTCTGTCACGGTTGAAGAAAAATATTTCTTCTCAAGTTGCTTCTCGGCATGTGCAGTACACAAGGCCAATCAATGTAGAAATGAAATCACGTGGGCTTTACAACCAATGTCATTTAAAAGCGTGTCCGGCCTTGAAGCGATTGAAGCAGAACATGTTAGATAATTTAAAAGAGGAAAAAACATTTTACGTCAATCAGGTAATTGCAAATGTAAATCGGATACTCTACTTTCCCTACCCAACCCGCGAGAACTTGGAGTCAATGTGCAATACTCACAGTCTTCGGGACTTTTTCGTAAAGTTGCCAGCTGAAATGGCGTTCAGCAGCAAACTTAATTACATAAAATCTTTAAAGAAGTTTCTCGAATTCTGTGAAGATACACCTGAAATTGAACTAAAGCACCCATCTTTAATGGCTAAATTGACTGATATCCGCGATACCCTCGCGTCTGTTCAGTCTGAGTTAGGTAATGCAAGCAAGAAACGGAAGGCCGAAGAAAGTACCTCTAATACAGTGGCTGGCGAACTTGCTGAAACACCTTCGAAAAAAAAAAGAAATTACATAAATCGTTATCGTCGCCCTCCAAGATATCACCCCCCTCATTTTCGACTCAAGCAGTATATAAATCCATTCTCGCTAAATTGACTATCTCGGTGGACCAAGACGTTCCAACATTTGATCAAGTGCGACTGGCCGCACGTGAAACTCATCCTGGTGTAACTTTGGATCGTCTAACCATAAAGCGAATACGTGACCGGTTAAGTTATCAACGCAATGTTCTAAGAGTGGCTGAGGTAAATTCCTCTTTTCCTCGCGTGATACCCACCGAAAATCAAGTGACTGATTTATTGAAAAGTAAAGATTGGTACACCAAACGGACTCTCTGCGATATTCAGAAACAATGGACTCCATCCGATCGCCGAGGTACCACCAACCTACACCAGGTCGAGGAAATGGATTGATTGTATAGCCAGCCAAAAATGGAACTCGTGCATCCTTCGCGCTGCAGACAACCCATCAATCGGCAAAGGCGTTTTTGCCAAGGAAGATATCAAATCGGGCCAGGTAGTGTGTGATTATCATGGCGGTTTGATATCTCACTCTGAAGGCATGAAGAGATGCAACAGTTACCCGGACGAGGTAAACCATTACATGATGTTTTTTTTGAATTCAAGGGAACCAAATATTGCATTGACTGCAATAAAACATGCACATGCCACAACTTCTCGAAGGATCAAACGAAGGGAAGATTAGTCAACCACTCTAGGTTGCACCCTAACCTGATTGCGAAGCCCCATATGCTAGACAATAGACCACACGTATTACTACATGCGAAGGAAGATATTCAGTTAGGTACAGAACTTAAATTTGATTACGGTGTGGCAAAAGACCGTTTGTCTCATAAAGATGGAGCAAATGCATTTCTTCTTCAATAGAACATCACTCTCACTAAAACTCACACTCTTGTCATTACGGATATCTTTGAAGCGTCTTTCTTATGAGGGAACCTGATCTTTCAGCAAAGATATCTGTTAAAAATAAAATATTGTCAATTGTTTTTAGATAGGAGCACAACTAAAACTGTATGTATGCAAATAAAAAAATAAAACACTCTTCGCGATGGATATCTTTGAAATACATCTCTTAGGAGGGAACCTCATCTTTCAGCAAAGATATTTGTTAAAAAATAAAAATATCGGCAATTGTACTTAGATAGGGCCAAAAATAAAAACTAAAACGTAGATAGGTGGTTCACTTAGGAGACGGCTTCCTCGTAGCGTGAACCGGGCAACGTTCTGAAATCTAATTTCGAACGGCTGACAGTCTCCCTTTTTTAATTTTATAAAAGGTATATGCATATATTTTATAGTGTAGAACTGTGTACATGTTTACTTGAAAATATACTTATTAGTACATGTATTGTAACTACTAGCAAATTATCACAGGTAATACTACTCAAGGGTGTTCTTTATAGTTTGCTATATCTGGCAAAATCTTTTTTTTCACAGCAATGGATAAAAAAGGAAACACACCAATGAAATCCAAGTCCACAGTAAAGACTCCCCAAAAGAGTTTGAAAGAGTCATCGAGCCAATCCAGGAAGATCCCAATGAAGACCCCTCATAAGCCCAGCCAATCCAAGAAGACGACTGGGAACACTCCCCATGGTTCAGGGCAACCCAGCACCCCAGAGGGATCTTCCGTTGGGTTGCTGTCCCCCCAGGCGAAACAATCTTCATCTACACTGGACGGATGGATTACAGTCACTCCCAAGGGAAAAACTAAACATGGACAGGTATTCCTTATGCTATGTTTGTGTTGATATAATGTGTTGTTAATATTGTTGCTACGTATATACACACACAGATATAGTGAGGTGATCACCTTACTCTCCAAAATGAAGGGGAAGGTATATTGTCTGACTGAAATGAGGCGTGGCAAACCCAAAAAGACCCACAAGAAGAAACCTTCAGACCCATCCATACCGGCCACGGTGCTAGACAAATCGACAGAGTCGATACCAACAATAATGCCAGAAGACCTATCATCTATTCCGGATAAATCTTCTGCGATGCCCGGGGCAGTGGGAGAGAAGGTAAGTGATAGAACATCCCCCCAAGCCAATCAATCTTCTGTCTTGCCCGAGTCAGTGGCAGAGACAGAACCAGAGAAGGCAAATGATATACCATCCACCAAAACAAAACACTCTTCTGTCATGTCCGAGTCAGTGGCAGAGACAGCATCCCAGAATGTAACATCCCCCAAAACTAAAAAAAAAAAAAGTGTCGCGCACGAAGTAAACAATAAGTATGATATCACGTACCGAGATTGTTGAGCCGACCTTGTCACTCTCCCATGGTAAGAAATCAAGTGGAGCGTGTCCTATTTGTTACAAGCGCGTCGTTTGCTTTAGCCATCACCTACGACGCACGTGTTTGTTAAAGAAATACACTCAAACACAGCGCCTTAGGTTTTACGCTAAGGAAGCAGCGCGATATCAACTATGGCGCAATTCCGTAGTTATGGAATCTGCTCTGTATCGCGATTGCGTTATTGGCGATAACAATGAAGCTTACTTAAGCGTAAACTATGATATCGACCTTATCCAGAGCAACGGTGGCTTAGTCTGTCGAGATATTCGCG
Organism: Megalonaias nervosa; assembly: GCA_016617855.1. Classification (NCBI taxonomy): domain Eukaryota; kingdom Metazoa; phylum Mollusca; class Bivalvia; order Unionida; family Unionidae; genus Megalonaias; species Megalonaias nervosa. The sequence goes on from JAECUM010090862.1 coordinate 31,884, forward strand.
ACAAGAATTTGGCTACCGCACAAATGCTGAACCCAATAGGGTTGGTTGGTTGGTTGGTTAGTTGAATTTTTACGGCGCACCAGCACTATGAGGCTATTTAGCGCCATACAAAAGGTTATATCTTTCATCATGTAAAAGTGGTAAAAGGTTTAGTATCGACCAGCGATACGAAACCAAACAGTTGAAGGTAAAAAGATAAAATGGTAACGGTTATAAATAAATAGTTTCCCGATCAACGGGGAGTGCAAATGATGTATGACAACGAAAACAGATGAAAGGTAATTAAAATCTACCGACGGTATATATAGCACATAAAACTGTTCAAGGTGATAGCATACAAGCTATAGCTTATGATAAATATTTACTTCCTTCAGGAAGTCTATAATATAAGAAACGCTAACTGTATCAAAGAGCTCCCTAATGTCATGCACATTGTAATAATGATTACGCGTAGGTTGGAGGTCGAAACACTCCAACATAAAGTGCTTAACAGTGAATGGTTCATTGCAAGATATGCACTCTGGAGGGTCTTCTCCTTTTAGTATATAGGAGTGGGTTAAATAAGTATGGCCGATTCGAATTCTTGCAACGACTACCTCCTCCCTACGGACGGCTCTGTAGGAAGGAGTCCATTCTCCTAGGGTTGGCTTGATGGCATGAAGTTTGTTATTCACGGCATCATTCCATGATGCCTGCCATTTCTGACGTAAACATTCTTTGATACTACGTATAAAATCCGTATACGGTGTATTAAAATGAGATGGTTCTAGTGATAGAGCCATTTTAGCAGCGCGGTCTGCTTTGTCATTACCTTTAATTCCAATATGGCTGGGTAACCAACAGTATACTATATTGTGGGAGGTACTCAGCTCTGTATGTTTCAGGTTGGCCGGCCGGTTGGTTGAACCTTTACGGCGCACCAGCACTATGAGGCTATTTAGCGCCATACAAAAGGTTATATCTTTCATCATGTAAAAGTGGTAAAAGGTTTAGTATCGACCAGCGATACGAAACCAAACAGTTGAAGGTAAAAAGATAAAATGGTAACGGTTATAAATAAATAGTTTCCCGATCAACGGGGAGTGCAAATGATGCATGACAACGAAAACAGATGAAAGGTAATTAAAATCTAAAGACGGTATATATAGCACATAAAACTGTTCAAGGTGATAGCATACAAGCTATAGCTTATGATAAATATTTACTTCCTTCAGGAAGTCTATAATATAAGGAAGTCGAAACGCTAACTGTATCAAAGAGCTCCCTAATGTCATGCACATTGTAATAATGATTACGCGTAGGTTGGAGGTCGAAACACTCCAACATAAAGTGCTTAACAGTGAATGGTTCATTGCAAGCTACGCACTCTGGAGGGTCTTCTCCTTTTAGTATGTAGGAGTGGGTTAATAAGTATGGCCGATTCGAATTCTTGCAACGACTACCTCCTCCCTACGGACGGCTCTGTAGGAAGGAGTCCATTCTCCTAGGGTTGGCTTGATGGCATGAAGTTTGTTATTCACGGCATCATTCCATGATGCCTGCCATTTCTGACGTAAACATTCTTTGATACTACGTATAAAATCCGTATACGGTGTATTAAAATGAGATGGTTCTAGTGATAGAGCCATTTTAGCAGCGCGGTCTGCTTTGTCATTACCTTTAATTCCAATATGGCTGGGTAACCAACAGTATACTATATTGTGGGAGGTACTCAGCTCAGTATGTTTAAGGAGAACATGAGCTAATAATGGATTCTCCAGTTTTCTATTATGTAGTGACTGAAGTACTGATAGTGAATCGGAGAAGATGATGCTATTTAAAATACGCTTGCTTTCAATATATTGCAATGCAAGGTCTATTGCTCTGATTTCAGCTGAAAAGATTGATGTACCATTTGGCAAGCGGACTTTTGTTGTGTGTTTTCCACTAACGAAGGCTCCAGCAGCCTTTTCCTGATCTTTTGATCCATCAGTATATATTCTTGTATAATTTTGAAATTGGGCGATTAGTTCATGGGAAGAGTTGTGGAAGATGGAAGGGTTTGTCTCCGATTTTTTTCCATCGTGTAATGTGAAAAGTACCTTTGGTTGTTGAAGTAGCCAGGGAGGTGTTTCGGAGACGGTCGTTTTCAGAATTTTTGAAAGATCAATTTTGGTACTGTCAAGGCATGGTAATATTCTAATGCCAAAGGTAGGTGTGACGTTTGGTTTATTGTCATATAAGTTTTTATATTTGGGTTCAAAAACAGCCGAAAAAGCAGGGTTCAGAGGGTTTGAGCTTAATTTGAGAGCATACTGTGCAGAAAGCATTTCTCTACGTTGTGGTAAAGGTGGTTCGTTCGCTTCAACGAGTAGGCTTTCACACGGGGATGTCTTAAATGCTCCCAAGGCAAGTCTTATTCCCTGATGATGAATTGGGTCTAGCATCTTCAAATAGGACTTCCTAGCTGAACCATAGACAACGCAACCATAGTCTAGTTTCGAGCGAATAAATGTTCTGTATAAACTGAGTAGGACTTTCCTATCAGCACCCCAGTCAGTGTGCGCTATTACTTTAAGTAAGTCTAGAGACTTCAAGCATTTAGCTTTCAAATTCTTCAGGTGTGGAATAAAGGTCAGTTTTCTGTCGAAGATAATACCTAAGAATTTTGCTTCCTCAACAACTGGAATAGGTGTTCCGTCCAGCGTGAGGTTAGGTCCATCATGATGTCTTCGTAGCTGACAGAAATGCATACATACAGTTTTTGATTTCGAGAATTTGAAACCGTTAGTATTGGCCCAATTTTGAATCTTGTTGATATTTTGCTGCAATTGTCTTTCAATTGTATGCATGTGCTTGGATCGGTAACATATTAAAAAGTCGTCAACATATAGGGAGCAATCCACACCGGGAGTCAGACACTTGGTGATGCTATTAATTTTTATGTTGAAAAGCGTCACCGATAAAATACTGCCCTGGGGCACACCCATCTCTTGATCGTGCATATCAGAGAGGGTGGAGCCCACTCGTACCTTGAATTCCCTGTCTGAGAGGAAGTTTGATATGAACGAGGGCAGTCGGCCTTTTAGACCCAGATCGTGCAGGTCATTTAGTATTCCGTACTTCCACGTTGTGTCATAGGCCTTTTCCAAATCAAAGAAAACCGCTACTAAGTGTTCCTTCTTGATAAAAGCGTCGCGAATAAAGGTTTCCAGTCTAACCAGATGATCATTGGTACTACGACCATAACGAAAGCCACTTTGGAAAGGAGATATTAAATTGTTGGTTTCCAAATACCATACAAGCCGAGAATTGATCATTCGTTCCATTGTTTTGCAAACGCAACTAGTTAATGATATAGGTCTATAGTTGCTAGATCTGCGCTATCTTTGCCCGGTTTGGGAATTGGTATTACTGTTGCTTCTTTCCAAATTTTTGGTACATTACCAGTAATCCATAAATCATTGAAGATTTCCAGAAGAACTGTTAAGGATGGTTCTGGAAGGTGTTTCAAAAACTGGTAATGTATATCGTCAGGCCCAGCAGATGTATCATGAGCCTTATTCAAAGATTCCATAAGCTCCGACAATGAAAACGGTTGGTTATAACTCTCGGAGTTATTCGATGTGAATTTCAACCGTGTTTTTTCTTTATGAGCTTTCAATCTTCGGAAAGCTTCTGAATAATTAGACGATGAGGAATTTTTGGAGAAACAATCAGCAAGTACATTAGCTATTTCTTGTTTGGTATTGAAATTGTTATTATTTAGCTTCAGATGTCGGAATGAATTGTATTTTCCCTTTCCATTTATTTTGCGGATCGTGTCCCAAACTTTCTTTATTGAGGAACGAGAGTTTAAAGTTGAAACATATTTTTTCCATGATGCTCGTTTACTTTCTTTAATTATGCGGCGAGCTTTGGCCCGAACAATACGGTACTGAGTTAAGTTTTCGGGCGTTGGACGATTATTAAATTTTTTCAGTGCTTCTCGGCGTTGTCTAATGGCTTCTTTACATTCTTTAGTGAACCACGGTTTTTGGGTTCTTTTACAATTCGGCGAGGACTTAGGAATAGATTCTTCTGCAATCTCAATTAAGACGGATGTAAATTGTCGAATAGGATCAATATCGTTTAGGACGGTATTCCTGTTAAGTCTAGCTGTACAAAGTGTTTCAAACTTGGTCCAGTCAGCTTTCTTTAAATTCCACTGTGGAATCGTGTCATCAATTGTAACGTTGGTGTTCTTAAGAGAGATTGGAAAGTGATCACTGCTGTGAAGGTCATCAGCGACCTTCCAATTATAATCCAAAAGTAGTGAAGGAGAACAAATTGTCAAGTCGATACATGTGTATGTACCAGTTCCTGGGTGCAAGTACGTCGGAGATTTGGTATTAAATAGACACAAGTCGTGTCTAGTAATAAAATCTTCGACCCTTTTGCCCCTGTCGCTTATGTAATTTGATCCCCATAAAATATTATGGGCATTAAAATCACCGAGTAAAACAAATGGTGCAGGAAGTTGTTGAACAAGCGTGTCTAATTGGTTTGGTAATAAGTTGGTGTTTGGTGGTATATAAATAGAACAAAATGTAATCACTCGATGTAGAGTGACACTCACAGCAATGGCTTGCAAATTTGTGTTTAAAGGGATGACGCTATGTGGGGCTCTATTGTTCACAGCAATAGAAACCCCTCCCGAGGCCCTGTCAACGTTCTGTAAGTAGGTGTTAAACAGGGAGTAGTTTTTAAGTGTGATGTTGTCCCTATCTTTTAAAAAGGTTTCCTGAAGGCATAGTATTGCAGGATCATATTCGTTTAAAAGCAGGAGAATATCATTGTAATTGGCTTTAAGTCCTCGACAATTCCATTGTATGATCGTGTTCTTCATTATAAGTTTAGATTGGAGATTTTGGAGCTAGGTTAGACTTTTTGCGGAGAGAATCTATATGGTTATTTCTACGGAGGGAGTACGGGGATGATTTTTTTGTTAGGTCTGGAGCTACTTTGAGAACATGGAGCAGTATCTTCTGCATCCATGCTCTCAATGTCCCCAAACCTGTTATAGAGTTTGATGGGGTCTTCTGACCCCTTTTGCTGCCTATTTCCTTGTGATCTGTTTTTGTTCTTTGGTGATTTCTGTTGTTGGTTATTATTGAATGTTGTTTGGGTAGATGCCGTGGTTCTTTGTGCTTGGTAATGGGGGGTGTTAGTGCTTGATGTTGACTCGGGTGCATCTGTCTGCGTTTGAGCGTCCTTCGTTGCCTTGGGATTGTTCTTCACTACAGTGGAGAAGGATGGGCCAGGAAGAGATATTTTTGCCTGTACAAGCTTTCTGGCCTCTGGATAGGGAATGTTGGATGTGTATTTAACCCTCTGTATTTCCTTCTCCTGTTTCCAGGTATCACAATCCTTGGAATTGGCGTGGTGCTGTTTTCCACAGTTGACACAATGCGGAGTGGCTCTACACTCAGATTCCTGGTGAGAGTGATCTCCGCATCGGCCACATATTTGGCTTCTTGAGCAGCGGTCTTCATGATGACCATATTTCTGACACTTATAACATCGAAGTGGATTTGGTATGTACACATCAACCTTCACTTGCAGAAAGCCAACTTTTACCACTCTGGGTACTGTTGGCTTGTTGAAGGTGAGTATAATGGTGTTGGTGTCCTGCAGGTTGTTGTTACGTTTAATACGTATTCTACGGACTGCAGTGACACCTTCGTTTTTCATCCCTTCAATGATATCCGTGTCGCTGACTCCAGCCAAGTCACGACAGCGAATCACGCCTTTGGACGAATTGAGTGTTGTGTGGGCGAACGAGGTCACTGGAATATCGAAAAATGTTGTCATTTTCTTGAGATTTTCTGTTTGACCTCGTCGCTCACACTCGACAAGTAGGCAGCCCGATTTTAACTTTTTAACACCTTTTGGTGTTCCAATCAGTCCCATAATTGTTTTCTCGATCACAAACGGAGAGAGTACATTAAGCGGTTTTGTGGCATCTTTAGACTGTATAACCATGAAGCGTGGAAATGAATCCACACCACATGGTTCGTCATCTGAGTCAGATCCAGTTTTGGTACGCTTGAGTTGATTTTTTTTGGATATATCCATGTTGGTGGATTTAAAATTCAGCACCCGTGCTCCCCGCCCACCAAGGAGCCCAACAAGGGGACACTTTTCAAGTGTCAGGGATACACAGATGTTATACTCAGTAGGTAAATTCACCTCCTGATTCATCCCATAAGACATACTCAGTCGGTAAAATTACCTCCCAATTGACCCGTTGAGCCACCGCCTTCTAGGAAGTCTTCGAAGACTTGGAAAAGGGAAAGTTAAAGGGATAGAATGTAGGGGCAACGGTGGTATCAAGAGAGATACAACGAGAAAGATAAAGAAAGTGAGCGAGTAAATAAAGACCTCCTAGGGCTCGGCGTGACCAGCCGATTTGTCGAGACCGGGCCCATCCCGACCACCCGTCTAGAAGAAGTAGAGGCCAAAGTAGTGTATTGGATCGGGAAGCCTCTGCTCAACTACCAGGATCCTTTCCTCCTCCGACACGGGTCGCAACCCACGGCAAACAGGTTGCCTCTACTTAGTCGCCTCTTACGACACGTAGCGAGGCACGGCGGACCAATTCTACAACCCCGGACCCGCAGGGGGCGTATGTTTCAGGAGAACATTAGCTAATAATGGATTCTCCAGTTTTCTATTATGTAGTGACTGAAGTACTGATAGTGAATCGGAGAAGATGATGCTATTTAAAATACGCTTGCTTTCAATATATTGCAATGCAAGGTCTATTGCTCTGATTTCAGCTGAAAAAATTGATGTACCATTTGGCAAGCGAACTTTTGTTGTGTGTTTTCCACTACGAAGGCTGCAGCAGCCTTTTCCTCATCTTTTGATCCATCAGTATATATTCTTGTTTAATTTTCAAATTGGGTGATTAGTTCATGTTAAGAGTTGGGGAAGATGGAAGTGTTTGTCCATCGTGTAACTTGAAAAGTACCTTTGGTTGTTGAAGTAGCCAGGGAGGAGTTTCGGAGACGGTCGTTTTCAGAATTCTTGAAAGTTCAATTTTGGTACTGTCAAGGCATGGTAATATTCTAATGCCAAAGGTAGGTGTGACGTTTGCCTTATTGTCATATAAGGTTTTATATTTGGGTTCAAAAACAGCCGAAAAAGCAGGGTTAAGAGGGTTTGAGCTTAATTTGACAGCATACTGTGCGGAAAGCATGTCTCTACGTTGTGATAAAGGTGGTTCGATCGCTTCAACGAGTAGGCTTTCACACGGGGATGTCTTAAATGCTCCCAAACCAAGTCTTCATCCCTGATGATGAATTGGGTCTAGCATCTTCAAAGAGGACTTCCTAGCTGAACCATAGACAACACAACTATAGTCTAGTTTCGAGCGAATTAATGTTCTGTATAAACTGAGTATGACTTTCCTATCAGCACCCCAGTCAGTGTGCGCTATTACTTTAAGTAAGTCTAGAGACTTCAAGCATTTAGCTTTCAAATTCTTCAGGTGTGGAATAAAAGTCAGTTTTCTGTCGAAGATAATACCTAAGAATTTTGCTTCCTCAACAACTGGAATAGGTGTTCCGTCCAGCGTGAGTTTAGGTCCATCATGATGTCTTCGTAGCTGACAGAAATGCATACATACAGTTTTTGATTTCGAGAATTTGAAACCGTTAGTATTGGCCCAATTTTGAATCTTGTTGATATTTTGCTGCAATTGTCTTTCAATTGTATGCATGTGCTTGGATCGGTAAGATATTAAAAAGTCGTCAACATATAGGGAGCAATCCACACCGGGAGTCAGACACTTGGTGATGCTATTAATTTTTATGTTGAAAAGCGTCACCGACAAAATACTGCCCTGGGGCACACCCATCTCTTGATCGTGTATATCAGAGAGGGTGGAGCCCACTCGTACCTTGAATTCCCTGTCTGAGAGGAAGTTTGATATGAACGAAGGCAGTCGGCCTTTTAGACCCAGATCATGTAGGTCATTTAGTATTCCGTACTTCCATGTTGTGTCATAGGCCTTTTCCAAATCAAAGAAAACCGCTACTAAGTGTTCCTTCTTGATAAAAGCGTCGCGAATAAATGTCTCCAGTCTAACCAGATGATCATTGGTACTACGACCATAACGAAAGCCACTTTGGAAAGGAGATATTAAATTGTTGGTTTCCAAATACCATACAAACCGAGAATTGATCATTCGTTCCATTGTTTTGCAAACGCAGCTAGTTAATGATATAGGTCTATAGTTGCTAGGATCTGCGTTATCTTTGCCTGGTTTGGGAATTGGTATTACTGTTGCTTCTTTCCAAATTTTTGGTACATTACCAGTAATCCATAAATCATTGAAGATTTCCAGAAGAACTGTTAAGGATGGTTCTGGAAGGTGTTTCAAAAACTGGTAATGAATATCGTCAGGCCCAGCAGATGTATCATGAGCCTTATTCAGAGATTCCATAGGCTCCGACAATGAAAACGGTTGGTTATAACTCTCGGAGTTATTCGATGTGAATTTCAACCGTGTTTTTTCTTTATGAGCTTTCAATCTTCGGAAAGCTTCTGAATAATTAGACGATGAGGAATTTTTGGAGAAACAATCAGCAGGTACATTAGCTATTTCTTGTTTGGTATTGAAATTGTTATTATTTAGCTTCAGATGTCGGAATGAATTGTATTTTCCCTTCCCATTTATTTTGCGGATCGTGTCCCAAACTTTCTTTATTGAGGAACGAGAGTTTAAAGTTGAAACATATTTTTACCATGATGCTCGTTTACTTTCTTTAATTATGCGGCGAGCTTTGGCCCGAACAATACGGTATTGAGTTAAGTTTTCGGGCGTTGGACGATTATTAAATTTTTTCAGTGCTTCTCGGCGTTGTCTAATGGCTTCTTTACATTCTTTAGTGAACTACGGTTTTGGGGTTCTTCAACAGTTAGGTGAAGACTTAGTAATGGATTCTTCTGCAATCTCAATCAATAGGATGTAAACTGTCGAATAGGGTCATTGTCGTTTAGGGCGGTATTCCTGTTAAGCCTAGCTGTACGGTGTGTTTCAAATTTGGCCCAGTTGGCCTTCTTTAAATTCCACTGTGGAATTGTGTCATCAACTGTAGCGTTGGTGTTCTTAAGAGATTTTGGAAAGTGATCTGCTGTGAAGGTCATCAGCGACCTTCCAATTATAATCAAAAAGTAGTGAAGGAGAACAAATTGTCAAGTCGATACATGTGTATGTACCCGTTCCTGGGTGCAAGTACATCGGAGATTTGGTATTAAATAGACACAAGTGGTGTTTAGTAATACAATTTTCAACCTTTTTGCCCCTGTCGCTTATGTAATTTGATCCCCATAAAATATAATGGTCGTTAAAATCACCGAGTAAAACAAATGGCGCGGGAAGTTGTTGAACAAGAGTGTCTAATTCATTTGGTAATAAGTTGGTGTTTGGTGGTATGTAAATAGAACAAAAAGTAATCACTCGATGAAGAGTGACACTCACAGCAATGGCTTGCAAATTTGTGTTTAAAGGAATGATCCTATGTGGGGCTCTATTGTTCACAGCAATAGAAACCCCTCCTGAGGCCCTGTGAACGTTCTGTAAGTAGGTGTTAAACAGGGAGTAGTTTTTAAGTGTGATGTTGTCCGTATCTTTTAAAAAGGTTTCCTGAAGGCATAGTATTGCAGGATCATATTCGTTTAAAAGCAGGAGAATATCATTGTAATTGGCTTTAAGTCCTCGACAATTCCATTGTATGATCGTGTTCTTCATTATAAGTTTAGACTGGAGATTTTGGAGCTAGGTTAGACTTTTTGCGGAGAGAATCTATATGGTTATTTCTACGGAGGGAGTACGGGGATGATTTTTTTGTTAGGTCTGGAGCTACTTTGAGAACCTGGAGCAGTATCTTCTGCATCCATGCTCTCAATGTCCCCAAACCTGTTATAGAGTTTGATGGGGTCTTCTGACCCCTTTTGCTGCCTATTTCCTTGTGATCTGTTTTTGTTCTTTGGTGATTTCTGTTGTTGAGTATTATTGAATGTTGTCTGGGTAGATGCCGTGGTTCTTTGTGCTTGGTAATGGGGGGTGTTAGTGCTTGATGTTGACTCGGGTGCATCTGTCTGCCTTTGGGCGTCCTTCGTTGCCTTGGGATTGTTCTTCACTACAGTGGAGAAGGATGGGCCAGGAAGAGATGTTTTTGCCTGTACAAGCTTTCTGGCCTCTGGATAGGGAATGTTGGATGTGTATTTAACCCTCTGTATTTCCTTCTCCTGTTTCCAGGTATCACAATCCTTGGAATTGGCGTGGTGCTCCTTTCCACAGTTGACACAATGCGGAGTGGCTCTACACTCAGATTCCTGGTGAGAGTGATCTCCGCATCGGCCACATATTTGGCTTCTTGAGCAGCGGTCTTCATGATGACCATATTTCTGACACTTATAACATCGAAGTGGATTTGGTATGTACACATCAACCTTCACTTGCAGAAAGCCAACTTTGACCACTCTGGGTACTGTTGGCCTGTTGAAGGTGAGTATAATGGTGTTGGTGTCCTGCAGGTTGTTGTTACGTTTAATACGTATTCTACGGACTGCAGTGACACCTTCGTTTTTCATCCCTTCAATGATATCCGTGTCGCTGACTCCAGCCAAGTCACGACAACGAATCACGCCTTTGGACGAATTGAGTGTTGTGTGGGCGAACGAGGTCACTGGAATATCGAAAAATGTTGTCATTTTCTTGAGGTTTTCTGTTTGACCTCGTCGCTCACACTCGACAAGTAGGCAGCCCGATTTTAACTTTTTAACACCTTTTGGTGTACCAATCAATCCCATAATTGTTTTCTCGATCACAAACGGAGAGAGTACATTAAGCGGTTTTGTAGCATCTTTAGACTGTATAACCATGAAGCGTGGAAATGAATCCACACCACATGGTTCGTCATCTGAGTCAGATCCAGTTTTGGTACGCTTGAGTTGATTTTTTTTGGAAATATTCATGTTGGTGGATTTAAAATTCAGCACCCGTGCTCCCCGCCCACCAAGGAGCCCAACAAGGGGACACTTTTCAAGTGTCAGGGATACACAGATGTTATGCTCAGTAGGTAAATTCACCTCCTGATTCATCCCATAAGACATACTCAGTCGGTAAAATTACCTCCCAATTGACCCGTTGAGCCACCGCCTTCTAGGAAGTCTTCGAAGACTTGGAAAAGGGAAAGTTAAAGGGATAGAATGTAGGGGCAACGATGGTATCAAGAGAGATACAACGAGAAAGATAAAGAAAGTGAGCGAGTAAATAAAGACCTCCTAGGGCTCGGCGTGACCAGCCGATTTGTCGAGACCGGGCCCATCCCGACCACCCGTCTAGAAGAAGTAGAGGCCAAAGTAGTGTATTGCATCGGAAAGCCTCTGCTCAACTTCCAGGATCCTTTCCTCCTCCGACACGGGTCGCAACCCACGGCAAACAGGTTGCCTCTACTTAGTCGCCTCTTACGACACGTAGCGAGGCACGGCGGACCAATTCTACAACCCCGGACCCGCAGGGGGAACCATAGTCTAGTTTCGAGCGAATAAATGTTCTGTATAAACTGAGTAGGACTTTCCTATCAGCACCCCAGTCAGTGTGCGCTATTACTTTAAGTAAGTCTAGAGACTTCAAGCATTTAGCTTTCAAATTCTTCAGGTGTGCAATAAAGGTCAGTTTTCTGTCGAAGATAATACCTAAGAATTTTGCTTCCTCAACAACTGGAATAGGTGTTCCGTCCAGCGTGAGTTTAGGTCCATCATGATGTCTTCGTAGCTGACAGAAATGCATACATACAGTTTTTGATTTCGAGAATTTGAAACCGTTAGTATTGGCCCAATTTTGAATCTTCTGGATGTTTTGCTGTAATTGTCTTTCAATTGTATGCATGTGCTTGGATCGGTAACATATTAAAAAGTCGTCAACATATAGGGAGCAATCCACACCAGGAGTCAGACACTTGGTGATGCTATTAATTTTTATGTTGAAAAGCGTCACCGATAAAATACTGCCCTGGGGTACACCCATCTCTTTATTGTGCAAATCAGAGAGGGTGGAGCCCACTCGTACCTTGAATTCCCTGAGAGGAAGTTTGATATGAAAGAGGGCAGTCTGCCTTTTAGACCCAGATCGTGCCGGTCATTTAGTATTCCGTACTTCCACGTTGTGTCATAGACCTTTTCCAAATCAAAGAAAACCGCTACTAAGTGTTCTTTCTTGATGAAAGCGTCGGGAATAAATGTTTCCAGTCTAACCAGATGATCATTGGTACTACGACCATAACGAAAGCCACTTTGGAAAGGAGATATTAAATTGTTGGTTTCCAAATACCATACAAGCCGAGAATTGATCATTCGTTCCATTGTTTTGCAAACGCAGCTAGTTTATGATATAGGTCTATAGTTGCTAGGATCTGCGCTATCTTTGCCTGGTTTGGGAATTGGTATTACCGTTGCTTCTTTCCAAATTTTTGGTACATTACCAGTAATCCATAAATCATTGAAGATTTCCAGAAGAACTGTTAAGGATGGTTCTGGAAGGTGTTTCAAAAACTGGTAATGAATATCGTCAGGCCCAGCAGATGTATCATGAGCCTTATTCAAAGATTCCATAAGCTCCGACAATGAAAACGGTTGATTATAACTCTCGGAGTTATTCGATGTGAATTTCAACCGTGTTTTTTCTTTATGAGCTTTCAATCTTCGGAAAGCTTCTGAATAATTAGACGATGAGGAATTTTTGGAGAAACAATCAGCAAGTACATTAGCTATTTCTTGTTTGGTATTGAAATTGTTGTTATTTAGTTTCAGATGTCGGAAGGAATTGTGTTTTCCCTTTCCATTTATTTTGCGGATCGTGTCCCAAACTTTCTTTATTGAGGAACGAGAGTTTAAAGTTGAAACATATTTTTTCCATGATGCTCGTTTACTTTCTTTAATTATGCGGCGAGCTTTGGCCCGAACAATACGGTACTGAGTTAAGTTTTCCGGCGTTGGACGATTATTAAATTTTTTCAGTGCTTCTCGGCGTTGTCTAATGGCTTCTTTACATTCTTTAGTGAACCACGGTTTTGGGGTTCTTTTACAATTCGGCGAGGACTTAGGAATAGATTCTTCTGCAATCTCAATTAAGACGGATGTAAATTGTCGAATAGGATCAATATCGTTTAAGACGGTATTCCTGTTAAGTCTAGCTGTACAAAGTGTTTCAAACTTGGTCCAGTCAGCTTTCTTTAAATTCCACTGTGGAATCGTGTCATCAATTGTAACGTTGGTGTTCTTAAGAGTGATTGGAAAGTGATCACTGCTGTGAAGGTCATCAGCGACCTTCCAATTATAATCCAAAAGTAGTGAAGGAGAACAAATTGTCAAGTCGATACATGTGTATGTACCAGTTCCTGGGTGCAAGTACGTCGGAGATTTGGTATTAAATAGACACAAGTCGTGTCTAGTAATAAAATCTTCGACCCTTTTGCCCCTGTCGCTTATGTAATTTGATCCCCATAAAATATTATGAGCATTAAAATCACCGAGTAAAACAAATGGTGCAGGAAGTTGTTGAACAAGCGTGTCTAATTGGTTTGGTAATAAGTTGGTGTTTGGTGGTATATAAATAGAACAAAATGTAATCACTCGATGTCGAGTGACACTCACAGAAATGGCTTGCAAATTTGTGTTTAAAGGGATGACGCTATGTGGGGCTCTATTGTTCACAGCAATAGAAACCCCTCCCGAGGCCCTGTCAACGTTCTGTAAGTAGGTGTTAAACAGGGAGTAGTTTTTAAGTGTGATGTTGTCCGTATCTTTTAAAAATGTTTCCTGAAGGCATAGTATTGCAGGATCATATTCGTTTAAAAGCAAGAGAATATCATTGTATTTGGCTTTAAGTCCTCGATAATTCCATTGTATGATCGTGTTCTTCATTATAAGTTTAGATTGGAGATTTTGGAGCTAGGTTAGACTTTTCGCGGAGAGAATCTATATGGTTATTTCTACGGAGGAAGTACGGGGATGATTTTTTTGTTAGGTCTGGAGCTACTTTGAGAACCTGGAGCAGTATCTTCTGCATCCATGCTCTCAATGTCCCCAAACCTGTTATAGAGTTTGATGGGGTCTTCTGACCCCTTTTGCTGCCTATTTCCTTGTGATCTGTTTTTGTTCTTTGGTGATTTCTGTTGTTGGGTATTATTGAATGTTGTTTGGGTAGATGCCGTGGTTCTTTGTGCTTGGTAATGGGGGGTGTTGGTGCTTGATGTTGACTCGGGTGCATCTGTCTGCGTTTGAGCGTCCTTCGTTGCCTTGGGATTGTTCTTCACTACAGTGGAGAAGGATGGGCCAGGAAGAGATGTTTTTGCCTGTACAAGCTTTCTGGCCTCTGGATAGGGAATGTTGGATGTGTATTTAACCCTCTGTATTTCCTGCTCCTGTTTCCAGGTATCACAATCCTTGGAATTGGCGTGGTGCTGTTTTCCACAGTTGACACAATGCGGAGTGGCTCTACACTCAGATTCCTGGTGAGAGTGATCTCCGCATCGGCCACATATTTGGCTTCTTGAGCAGCGGTCTTCATGATGACCCTATTTCTGACACTTATAACATCGAAGTGGATTTGGTATGTACACATCAACCTTCACTTGCAGAAAGCCAACTTTGACCACTCTGGGTACTGTTGGCTTGTTGAAGGTGAGTATAATGGTGTTGGTGTCCTGCAGGTTGTTATTACGTTTAATACGTATTCTACGGACTGCAGTGACACCTTCGTTTTTCATCCCTTCAATGTTATCCGTGTCGCTGACTCCAGCCAAGTCACGACAGCGAATCACGCCTTTGGACGAATTGAGTGTTGTGTGGGCGAACGAGGTCACTGGAATATCGAAAAATGTTGTCATTTTCTTGAGGTTTTCTGTTTGACCTCGTCGCTCACACTCGACAAGTAGGCAGCCCGATTTTAACTTTTTAACACCTTTTGGTGTTCCAATCAGTCCCATAATTGTTTTCTCGATCACAAACGGAGAGAGTACATTAAGCGGTTTTGTGGCATCTTTAGACTGTATAACCATGAAGCGTGGAAATGAATCCACACCACATGGTTCGTCATCTGAGTCAGATCCAGTTTTGGTACGCTTGAGTTGATTTTTTTTGGAAATATCCATGTTGGTGTATTTAAAATTCAGCACCCGTGCTCCCCGCCCACCAAGGAGCCCAACAAGGGGACACTTTTCAAGTGTCAGGGATACACAGATGTTATACTCAGTAGGTAAATTCACCTCCTGATTCATCCCATAAGACATACTCAGTCGGTAAAATTACCTCCCAATTGACCCGTTGAGCCACCGCCTTCTAGGAAGTCTTCTAAGACTTGGAAAAGGGAAAGTTAAAGGGATAGAATGTAGGGGCAACGGTGGTATCAAGAGAGATACAACGAGAAAGATAAAGAAAGTGAGCGAGTAAATAAAGACCTCCTAGGGCTCGGCGTGACCAGCCGATTTGTCGAGACCGGGCCCATCCCGACCACCCGTCTAGAAGAAGTAGAGACCAAAGTAGTGTATTGCATCGGAAAGCCTCTGCTCAACTACCAGGATCCTTTCCTCCTCCGACACGGGTCGCAACCCACGGCAAACAGGTTGCCTCTACTTAGTCGCCTCTTACGACACGTAGCGAGGCACGGCGGACCAATTCTACAACCCCGGACCCGCAGGGGGAACCATAGTCTAGTTTTGAGCGAATAAATGTTCTGTATAAACTGAGTAGGACTTTCCTATCAGCACCCCAGTCAGTGTGCGCTATTACTTTAAGTAAGTCTAGAGACTTCAAGCATTTAGCTTTCAAATTCTTCAGGTGTGGAATAAAGGTCAGTTTTCTGTCGAAGATAATCCTAAGAATTTTGCTTCCTCAACAACTGGAATAGGTGTTCCGTCCAGCGTGAGTTTAGGTCCATCATGATGTCTTCGTAGCTGACAGAAATGCATACATACAGTTTTTGATTTCGAGAATTTGAAACCGTTAGTATTGGCCCAATTTTGAATCTTGTTGATATTTTGCTGTAATTGTCTTTCAATTGTATGCATGTGCTTGGATCGGTAAGATATTAAAAAGTCGTCAACATATAGGGAGCAATCCACACCGGGAGTCAGACACTTGGTGATGCTATTAATTTTTATGTTGAAAAGCGTCACCGATAAAATACTGCCCTGGGGCACACCCATCTCTTGATCGTGCATATCAGAGAGGGTGGAGCCCACTCGTACCTTGAATTCCCTGTCTGAGAGGAAGTTTGATATGAACGAAGGCAGTCGGCCTTTTAGACCCAGATCGTGCAGGTCATTTAGTATTCCGTACTTCCACGTTGTGTCATAGGCCTTTTCCAGATCAAAGAAAACCGCTACTAAGTGTTCCTTCTTGATAAAAGCGTCGCGAATAAATGTTTCCAGTCTAACCAGATGATCATTGGTACTACGACCATAACGAAAGCCACTTTGGAAAGGAGATATTAAATTGTTGGTTTCCAAATACCATACAAGCCGAGAATTGATCATTCGTTCCATTGTTTTGCAAACGCAGCTAGTTAATGATATAGGTCTATAGTTGCTAGGATCTGCGCTATCTTTGCCTGGTTTGGGAATTGGTATTACTGTTGCTTCTTTCCAAATTTTTGGTACATTACCAGTGATCCATAAATCATTGAAGATTTCCAGAAGAACTGTTAAGGATGGTTCTGGAAGGTGTTTCAAAAACTGGTAATGTATATCGTCAGGCCCAGCAGATGTATCATGAGCCTTATTCAAAGATTCCATAAGCTCCGACAATGAAAACGGTTGGTTATAACTCTCGGAGTTATTCGATGTGAATTTCAACCGTGTTTTTTCTTTTTGAGCTTTCAATCTTCGGAAAGCTTCTGAATAATTAGACGATGAGGAATTTTTGGAGAAACAATCAGCAAGTACATTAGCTATTTCTTGTTTGGTATTGAAATTGTTATTATTTAGCTTCAGATGTCGGAATGAATTGTATTTTCCCTTTCCATTTATTTTGCGGATCGTGTCCCAAACTTTCTTTATTGAGGAACGAGAGTTTAAAGTTGAAACATATTTTTTCCATGATGCTCGTTTACTTTCTTTAATTATGCGGCGAGCTTTGGCCCGAACAATACGGTACTGAGTTAAGTTTTCGGGCGTTGGACGATTATTAAATTTTTTCAGTGCTTCTCGGCGTTGTCTAATGGCTTCTTTACATTCTTTAGTGAACCACGGTTTTTGGGTTCTTTTACAATTCGGCGAGGACTTAGGAATAGATTCTTCTGCAATCTCAACTAAGACGGATGTAAATTGTCGAATAGGATCAATATCGTTTAGGACGGTATTCCTGTTGAGTCTAGCTGTACAAAGTGTTTCAAACTTGGTCCAGTCAGCTTTCTTTAAATTCCACTGTGGAATCGTGTCATCAATTGTAACGGTGGTGTTCTTAAGAGAGATTGGAAAGTGATCACTGCTGTGAAGGTCATCAGCGACCTTCCAATTATAATCCAAAAGTAGTGAAGGAGAACAAATTGTCAAGTCGATACATGTGTATGTACCAGTTCCTGGGTGCAAGTACGTCGGAGATTTGGTATTAAATAGACACAAGTCGTGTCTAGTAATAAAATCTTCGACCCCTTTGCCCCTGTCGCTTATGTAATTTGATCCCCATAAAATATTATGGGCATTAAAATCACCGAGTAAAACAAATGGTGCAGGAAGTTGTTGAACAAGCGTGTCTAATTGGTTTGGTAATAAGTTGGTGTTTGGTGGTATATAAATAGAATAAAATGTAATCACTCGATGTAGAGTGACACTCACAGCAATGGCTTGCAAATTTGTGTTTAAAGGGATGACGCTATGTGGGGCTCTATTGTTCAC
This sequence comes from Megalonaias nervosa, assembly GCA_016617855.1. Classification (NCBI taxonomy): domain Eukaryota; kingdom Metazoa; phylum Mollusca; class Bivalvia; order Unionida; family Unionidae; genus Megalonaias; species Megalonaias nervosa. The sequence goes on from JAECUM010090862.1 coordinate 49,811, forward strand.
AGCAATAGAAACCCCTCCCGAGGCCCTGTCAACGTTCTGTAAGTAGGTGTTAAACAGGGAGTAGTTTCTAAGTGTGATGTTGTCCCTATCTTTTAAAAAGGTTTCCTGAAGGCATAGTATTGCAGGATCATATTCGTTTAAAAGCAGGAGAATATCATTGTAATTGGTTTTAAGTCCTCGACAATTCCATTGTATGATCGTGTTCTTCATTATAAGTTTAGATTGGAGATTTTGGAGCTAGGTTAGACTTTTTGCGGAGAGAATCTATATGGTTATTTCTACGGAGGGAGTACGGGGATGATTTTTTTGTTAGGTCTGGAGCTACTTTGAGAACCTGGAGCAGTATCTTCTGCATCCATGCTCTCAATGTCCCCAAACCTGTTATAGAGTTTGATGGGGTCTTCTGACCCCTTTTGCTGCCTATTTCCTTGTGATCTGTTTTTGTTCTTTGGTGATTTCTGTTGTTGAGTATTATTGAATGTTGTTTGGGTAGATGCCGTGGTTCTTTGTGCTTGGTAATAGGGGGTGTTGGTGCTTGATGTTGACTCGGGTGCATCTGTCTGCGTTTGAGCGTCCTTCGTTGCCTTGGGATTGTTCTTCACTACAGTGGAGAAGGATGGGCCAGGAAGAGATGTTTTTGCCTGTACAAGCTTTCTGGCCTCTGGATAGGAAATGTTGGATGTGTATTTAACCCTCTGTATTTCCTTCTCCTGTTTCCAGGTATCACAATCCTTGGAACTGGCGAGGTGCTGTTTTCCACAGTTGACACAATGCGGAGTGGCTCTACACTCAGATTCCTGGTGAGAGTGATCTCCGCATCGGCCACATATTTGGCTTCTTGAGCAGCGGTCTGCATGATGACCATATTTCTGACACTTATAACATCGAAGTGGATTTGGTATGTACACATCAACCTTCACTTGCAGAAAGCCAACTTTTACCACTCTGGGTACTGCTGGCCTGTTGAAGGTGAGTATAATGGTGTTGGTGTCCTGCAGGTTGTTGTTACGTTTAATACGTATTCTACGGACTGCAGTGACACCTTCGTTTTTCATCCCTTCAATGATATCCGTGTCGCTGACTCCAGCCAAGTCACGACAGCGAATCACGCCTTTGGACGAATTGAGTGTTGTGTGGGCGAACGAGGTCACTGGAATATCGGAAAATGTTGTCATTTTCTTGAGGTTTTCTGCTTGACCTCGTCGCTCACACTCGACAAGTAGGCAGCCCGATTTTAACTTTTTAACACCTTTTGGTGTTCCAATCAGTCCCATAATTGTTTTTTCGATCACAAACGGAGAGAGTACATTAAGCGGTTTTGTGGCATCTTTAGACTGTATAACCATGAAGCGTGGAAATGAATCCACACCACATGGTTCGTCATCTGAGTCAGATAAAGTTTTGGTACGCTTGAGTTGATTTTTTTTGGAAATATCCATGTTGGTGGATTAAAAATTCAGCACCCGTGCTCCCCGCCCACCAAGGAGCCCAACAAGGGGACACTTTTCAAGTGTCAGGGATACACAGATGTTATACTCAGTAGGTAAATTCACCTCCTGATTCATCCCATAAGACATACTCAGTCGGTAAAATTACCTCCCAATTGACCCGTTGAGCCACCGCCTTCTAGGAAGTCTTCTAAGACTTTGAAAAGGGAAAGTTAAAGGGATAGAATGTAGGGGCAACGGTGGTATCAAGAGAGATACGACGAGAAAGATAAAGGAAGTGAGCGAGAAATAAAGACCTCCTAGGGCTCGGTGTGACCAGCCGATTTGTCGAGACCGGGCCCATCCCGACCACCCGTCTAGAAGAAGTAGAGGCCAAAGTAGTGTATTGCATCGGAAAGCCTCTGCTCAACTACCAGGATCCTTTTCTCCTCCGACACGGGTCGCAACCCACGGCAAACAGGTTGCCTCTACTTAGTCGCCTCTTACGACACGTAGCGAGGCACGGCGGGCCAATTCTACAACCCCGGACCTGCAGGGGGACAATA
>JAECUM010090863.1:0-27714 GCA_016617855.1 Megalonaias nervosa
TTAGACGATGAGGAATTTTTGGAGAAACAATCAGCAAGTACATTAGCTATTTCTTGTTTGGTATTGAAATTGTTATTATTTAGCTTCAGATGTCGGAATGAATTGTATTTTCCCTTTCCATTTATTTTGCGGATCGTGTCCCAAACTTTTTTTATTGAGGAACGGGAGTTTAAAGTTGAAACATATTTTTTCCATGATGCTCGTTTACTTTCTTTAATTATGCGGCGAGCTTTGGCCCGAACAATAGGGTACTGAGTTAAGTTTTCGGGCGTTGGACGATTATTAAATTTTTTCAGTGCTTCTCGGCGTTGTCTAATGGCTTCTTTACATTCTTTAGTGAACCACGGTTTTTGGGTTCTTTTACAATTCGGCGAGGACTTAGGAATGGATTCTTCTGCAATCTCAATTAAGACGGATGTAAATTGTCGAATAGGATCAATATCGTTTAGGACGGTATTCCTGTTAAGTCTAGCTGTACAAAGTGCTTCAAACTTGGTCCAGTCAGCTTTCTTTAAATTCCACTGTGGAATCGTGTCATCAATTGTAACGTTGGTGTTCTTAAGAGAGATTGGAAAGTGATCACTGCTGTGAAGCTCATCAGCGACCTTCCAATTATAATCCAAAAGTAGTGAAGGAGAACAAATTGTCAAGTCGATACATGTGTATGTACCAGTTCCTGGGTGCAAGTACGTCGGAGATTTGGTATTAAATAGACACAAGTCGTGTCTAGTAATAAAATCTTCGACCTTTTTGCCCCTGTCGCTTATGTAATTTGATCCCCATAAAATATTATGGGCATTAAAATCACTGAGTAAAACAAATGGTGCAGGAAGTTGTTGAACAAGCGTGTCTAGTTCGTTTGGTAATAAGTTGGTGTTTGGTGGTATATAAATAGAACAAAATGTAATCACTCGATGTAGAGTGACACTCACAGCAATGGCTTGCAAATTTGTGTTTAAAGGGATGACGCTATGTGGGGCTCTATTGTTCGCAGCAATAGAAACCCCTCCCGAGGCCCTGTCAACGTTCTGTAAGTAGGTGTTAAACAGGGAGTAGTTTTTAAGTGTGATGTTGTCCTTATCTTTTAAAAAGGTTTCCTGAAGGCATAGTATTGCAGGATCATAGTCGTTTAAAAGCAGGAGAATATCATTGTAATTGGCTTTAAGTCCTCGACAATTCCATTGTATCATCGTGTTCTTCATTATAAGTTTAGATTGGAGATTTTGGAGCTAGGTTAGACTTTTCGCGGAGAGAATCTATATGGTTATTTCTACGGAGGAAGTACGGGGATGACTTTTTTGTTAGGTCTGGAGCTACTTTGAGAACATGGAGCAGTATCTCTGCATCCATGCTCTCAATGTCCCCAAACCTGTTATAGAGTTTGATGGGGTCTTCTGACCCCTTTTGCTGCCTATTTCCTTGTGATCTGTTTTTGTTCTTTGGTGATTTCTGTTGCTGAGTATTATTGAATGTTGTTTGGGTAGATGCCGTGGTTCTTTGTGCTTGGTAATGGGGGGTGTTAGTGCTTGATGTTGACTCGGGTGCATCTGTCTGCGTTTGAGCGTCCTTCGTTGCCTTGGGATTGTTCTTCACTACAGTGGAGAAGGATGGGCCAGGAAGAGATGTTTTTGCCTGTACAAGCTTTCTGGCCTCTGGATAGGGAATGTTGGATGTATATTTAACCCTCTGTATTTCCTTCTCCTGTTTCCAGGTATCACAATCCTTGGAATTGGCGTGGTGCTGTTTTCCACAGTTGACACAATGCGGAGTGGCTCTACACTCAGATTCCTGGTGAGAGTGATCTCCGCATCGGCCACATATTTGGCTTCTTGAGCAGCGGTCTTCGTGATGACCATATTTCTGACACTTATAACATCGAAGTGGATTTGGTATGTACACATCAACCTTCACTTGCAGAAAGCCAACTTTGACCACTCTAGGTACTGTTGGCTTGTTGAAGGTGAGTATAATGGTGTTGGTGTCCTGCAGGTTGTTGTTACGTTTAATACGTATTCTACGGACTGCAGTGACACCTTCGTTTTTCATCCCTTCAATGATATCCGTGTCACTGACTCCAGCCAAGTCACGACAGCGAATCACGCCTTTGGACGAATTGAGTGTTGTGTGGGCGAACGAGGTCACTGGAATATCGAAAAATGTTGTCATTTTCTTGAGATTTTCTGTTTGACCTCGTCGCTCACACTCGACAAGCAGGCAGCCCGATTTTAACTTTTTAACACCTTTTGGTGTTCCAATCAGTCCCATAATTGTTTTCTCGATCACAAACGGAGAGAGTACATTAAGCGGTTTTGTGGCGTCTTTAGACTGTATAACCATGAAGCGTGGAAATGAATCCACACCACATGGTTCGTCATCTGAGTCAGATCCAGTTTTGGTACGCTTGAGTTGATTTTTTTTGGAAATATCCATGTTGTTGGATTTAAAATTCAGCACCCGTGCTCCCCGCCCACCAAGGAGCCCAACAAGGGGACACTTTTCAAGTGTCGGGGATACACAGATGTTATACTCAGTAGGTAAATTCACCTCCTGATTCATCCCATAAGACATACTCAGTCGGTAAAATTACCTCCCAATTGACCCGTTGAGCCACCGCCTTCTAGGAAGTCTTCTAAGACTTGGAAAAGGGAAAGTTAAAAGGATAGAATGTAGGGGCAACGGTGGTATCAAGAGAGATACAACGAGAAAGATAAAGAAAGTGAGCGAGTAAATAAAGACCTCCTAGGGCTCGTCGTGACCAGCCGATTTGTCGAGACCGGGCCCATCCCGACCACCCGTCTAGAAGAAGTAGAGGCCAAAGTAGTGTATTGCATCGGAAAACCTCTGCTCAACTACCAGGATCCTTTCCTCCTCCGACACGGGTCGCAACCCACGGCAAACAGGTTGCCTCTACTTAGTCGCCTCTTACGACACGTAGCGAGGCACGGCGGACCAATTCTACAACCCCGGACCCGCAGGGGGACTAATAAGTTCTGAGTTTAATCTCATTTGCATAACTTCAGTATCAGAGCTAGATGTATACAAGGTTGCATCGTCTGCAAACAATTCTGTATTTGTGGATTCTTTATTTAATGGTAGATCATTGATAAAAATAAGGAAGAGGAGAGGGCCTAAAACTGAACCTTGAGGGACCCCTGAATGAATAGCGCGAGTTTGAGGGCTAATATTGCCAATGCTTACTTGTTAAGACCTTTGGTTTAGGTATGATCTAAACCATTTTAAACAAGGATTGTTTAACCTGTAATAGTTCAACTTTTACAGCAGAATTTTATGATCAAACAAGATCAAAGTCTTTCTTGATGTCAAGGAAAACAATCCCAGTCATATGTCCATTATCCATTTCCTTCGGCCAAAGATCAATTAATTTGGTAAGTTCTGTTTGGCATGAGTGGTATTTTCTAATTCTGATTGCGCTTTATGAAACAGAGAGTATGTTTCAAAACATTTATAGACCTGAATGGCTACATGCTTCAAATAATCTTGACAATGCAGGGAGAATTGATATTGGTCTGCAATTCCTTGGATCCTCCTTTTCTCCTTTCTTAAAGACAGGTGTAACCGTTGTATATTTCAGTGTTTCTGGAAAATTACCACTCATTATACTTAAGGTTATGATATGCTTAACGACTTTGTTATTACTGGTGCAGCATTTTTAAGAATTCGTGGAAAATACCATCCAGTTCAGATGATTTATTAGTATTCACCTTACTTAGCATAAAAATACATCAGCTTCACTAACATTAGCTATTGAAAACTAATTATCATCAGGAAATTTTACTTCTTATAAATAATAGAAGAGCACCGAGTTCAATTGGGATGTTAGTCTGGTTCTGAATACTGTTACTGGGGATGCTTATGAAGAAATTGTTGAACATTTCCACAGTGTGTTGTACAGATGTTGCTATATCCTCATTTTGCTTAAGTCTTGGGAGAAAACAACTGTTCTTGGGTGGGTTCAGCTCTTTTAGATGCTTTCACAATGTCTTGGTACTCTTACATTCATCAATAGCCTGTTTATAGTAGTTCTCTTTTGCCTAATCTATCAGGTGCTTAGTTTTATTCCTCCACTTTCCTTAGCTTTTCATGTCTTTTTTCTTGTGGAAATTACCTCTTAGGTGCCTAGCCTCATTAATCTCAGGGGTAATCCACTTGGGTGGAATTTGGTATATGCTCGTCTAAGGCTGCATTGAACATCCGATACCATTTCAATAAGGCAGTGCTGAGATCAGCTGTATTGCAGACTGATTAGAAAGATTTGTAAACTAGATCATTTAAGAACATTTCCTCATCAAACTGTTTAAAGTCCCTGTATTTATTTCAATGTGTTGACCATTTTTAGATGATTTCGGAATATGTCTAGTTCTACAGACTGGGTAGTGGTCACTCAGTGCATACATTGGCACATTAATTGCACTTATGTTTTCAGATTTATTAGTATAGACATGATCAATGATATTAGCACTTTTATCTGTTACTCTAGCTGGGGTGTTAATTGAGTAAAGTTCTAAGTTCAAAGTTCCTTATCCATGTTAATGGTGGAGTTTTCATGTAGTCAATGTTAAAATCAACTAATATGATAGTTTCTAAATCTTCCTTAAGTAATACTTTTTGAATTTGCACCTCAAATATATCAATCCAATCAGCTGTGGAACTAGGTGGCCTGTAAACTGAATATAAGAGTATTGGCTTTGATTGGGCAAGGGTTACTTCAATCCAGATAGTCTCTACCCCAATAGTCTCTAGATCAACACGTCTGCTATAGATCAACACGTCTACTATAACTAAGGGAACTGTCTACGTAGAGAAGAACACCCCTACCCCCCCCCCCATGGATTCCCTATCTTTTTCAAAGTTGAATCCCTGTATTTGGAAAGCCAAATCATCAGTATCATCATAAAAAAAAACAGATTTTACATAGACCTAGAATATTGACTGATCTAGTTTGCTGTAATATTAATTAATCTCATTCAGTTTAGGGAGAATGTTTTGAATATTTAGGTTGATTACTTGCAGACCTCTTTTGAGGAGGCCAAAAACATGACAATTTTGATCAAAGGGTTGATTTTCAGACAAGGTGGTATATTGCAATATGGTTTTTAGACTTGGTATAATTGTTGGTTCACTTGATTGTCTTTGAAGAAGGTTCTGTATTGCGTAACAAAGAGTATTTGGAAATTTTCACACAATGTAATTAGGGTATCATTTAGTGGAGTCATAAGTACATCCCTTCTTGGCTGTAGACCTGAAATGATTATTTTACACATTGTGTTTTGGGGCGTGATGGCATACAGGAAGCTTTCATAACCATCTTCAGTGCCCTTTAAAGATTGGCCATTACTATAATTATTGCCACCAATGAGTAGAATTACAGTATGATATGGTGACATATCCATTTCCAATATTTGTTTTATAATAGTATTATTAGTTGCATCTCTGTGGGTTTTTACGTCAGTTTTATATAATCCTCTTGTTCTTACTCCTTTGATTATTGATGATCCTACTAGAAGAGATCTGTCTTTAATTATGTTGCTGATTTTGACAAGTGGGGGATTCAGATGCATTGCTTGAACTTCTTGATTTTCGTGACTAGAATGACTGAGAGTTTGGTGACTGCTGCAGTCATTATTTGTATTTAATTTAGCTTCATGTTGTGGGTATATGGAGATTGTCTTTAGACCAGTTCCTTCTGTACTTGGATTTGATGTTGAGTGAGACACATGATGCTCAGTGTTTACAGTACGTGCTTTAACTGAATTTTGGCTCATCTTCTTTAATTGGCGAGGTTGCATCTGTTTGTGTGTATAATTTTTTTTCTAATAGCTGGTTTTGGTATGGTCTGAGTGCCCTGACATGCTCTTGTGTTTTGGTCCTTTGACATGTTTGTGTATTGTATTGTCTGGGTTTCCTGACACGTTTTTGCACCTGGTTTATCCATTTGAACGCTGTGTAGACTCTTTGATTTTAGTGCAGAGAGTTCCTGTTCTACCCTTTCTACTTGGGCCTGGAGATTGCCTCTCATTGCTGAGCACTGCATGGAGGTGCAAGTCTGGTTATGGGTTCCATGGAACTCAAAGGAATTTGTTGCACCTATCATAAACTGGGGTCCTGGAGTTTCCTCCACATTGATTGCAATCTGGCTTATTTCATGTAACGTTGTGTTACTGTTGACTGGACTTTGAGATCTGTGGGCTTCAGGGATGGTTGCGGAAGCCCTTGGCTGAGAGGTAATTAATTTCAAACTGGTGTTATCTACTATTTTCTGACAAGTGTTGATACAATAATTTACCCATTCTGTATAGCCTGGCCCTTGTACATGAATTTTACCAGTTGTTATGTAGAGAGTTACTGTGGCAGAATCTGTATCCATGGATTTATAGATCAGTCCATTATATGAGTGTCCCTGCTGGAAGTGTAGATTCTCATCCAAGAATTTCTTGATTGTTGGAATTTTTTGGAGTCAGCTGTGATTGTTGTACTCTGCATATTATGTTGGATTTTAAGAAAGCTTGGGACTGAAAAGGAGGAGTCAGCCATGTTTGATTTTGGTGTTACGCAATCTTGGTAGGTTGAATCTATTTAAAGTTAATATTTCTGTTCCGTATTGAGCATGTCTATATTCTTTATATCATTTAAGAGGTCCTCTTGGGTAAATTGGGTAAATCCTAAAAATGAATCTGATGAATCTGATTTGAAAAATGAGTACCACTGAGACAGTGAAGATGTGGCCATATTTGTTTTACTATTCTTTTGTCTGAACATGCAAATATGCAAATCTGCACTTATATCCACAGACTGAGCTTACTAAGTTACCCTGACACTTTATGAACAGCCTAAATTAGTTGCTACAAGCGCTTAGAACTAGTATATTTTCTTCTGTACAGCTGTATCTCCGAATGTTTCAGGAGCTGGTTAAGAGGTAAATGAGGAATAGGTATGTAATGAACCTGACACAATTCCAAAATCTTTAATATATACAACATCAATATCCTTGTTAGCTAAAGATGAAATTCATTTTGAAGAATTTACCATCTTTCCAGTGGGTTATTTAACCATCTTTGGTGCATTTAAAATTAGATTTATCATTACATATACATGATGGATTCTGAGCACGGCGATGATGTTGCGGAATTTACTGATGGGGTGTTGGTCCAACTGACATCAGATACTAACATTAATGGGGATTTTGTTCCACTTGTTGATGAATCTTGTATACACTAGAATATAATCTTGTTAAGAGTCAAATCGAAATTGATAGTTGGAACCACCCTAGCGAGAACATATCAACTCAAGGTCAGCTTGGTGTTATATCATTAGCATGTGAAAACACTTGAACATTGGCGGCATCACCATGTGCAGAAACACCAGGAGATTGTTTCTACAATGACAAAGTGGAATTCACCTCAGCATCCATTCCAGCTACATTCACCAATGAATATATTACACCAACATAATAATAATAATAATAATAATAATAATAATAATAATAATAATAATAAAGACTATTTAGAGCAAGTAAGTCAGTTACAGAACTAATCTACCTCGAGGCCTTCTATCTGTTTTGTACAATATATACAGTATATACAACATGATGTGAAGAATTTGGCTTGACACTAAGTAAGTAAATGATTTTAATAATCTGGCAAACTGGTTTACTTCTTACTTAACCGATATAATGCAAAAAGTATCTTTAAATGGTCAACGTTCTCAAAGTAAAAATATTAATTGTGGAGTACCACAGGGCTCTATCCTTGGACTTCTGTTATTCGTTCTATTTATCAACGACTTACCGCTTAAGAGTGGAACTTCAATTTCTTCCACTGACCTCTATGTAGATGATACTAAACTGTCTAAATGGGTAAAACCAAAATGGTACTTGAAAATATGAAATGCTCTAAACAGACTTAAAGTATGGTGGAAGAAAAACAGTATGATCATAAATACAGCATAAAACGAAAGCCCTACTAGTTACAATACAACAAAAATGAGCAAAGCTAGACAACGACAAACTCCAGGTTCTATTTGACAATGTGAGCCTTAATTTGACCTCTCCTGATAAACTTTGTGGTGAATTTGTAGATAACAATCATACTTGGTGTATTCAAATTAAACAGGTTTCAAAACAGGTTAATTCTTATCTTTGGCTACTGAGGAAAATCAAAACATACATTCCTCTTCAGTATAGGGTTATCCTTTATAAAAGTTATATTCAGCCATATCTGGACTACTGTAGTGTAATTTGGGGTAATATCTCTAATTTAAACATAATAACACTTCTAAGACTCCAAAAGAGGGTTTGCCATTTAATTCTAGATCAATGTATAGCCAATTTCCAGGATGCAGTGAATAATATAAAGATTTTAACAATACATGAATGAATATTTCTCAGAAAGGTCAAATTGATGTAAGTGATGTTTATATAAACAATATCTTTCACCAAAGAGATACTGATGATACTCCAAATTTCAGGTCCATAAGAAGTTAACATTCCATTATACCAAGGCCAAAGAAGGAATTGTTTAACAAAAGTTTTCAATATACTGGTCCACTGGTATGGAACAACATTCCCAGTGACATAAGGCAGGCTACTAGCATTTCTTCTTTTCATAATCAATGTCACAAATGGATGAAATCTTTAGAGAATTGAACAGTTCTAGTACAATAAATACCAACCGCTTTTCTGTAATTTTGCATCATTTTCACAGTTGAATTTTTCAATGCAGGATGATATTTTATATTTTATATATGTTTATGTGTTCACAGATGCCTGTGCATATGTTCCAGGTTTGATATTTTCATTTCTAAAATAACTTAATTATTTAGTGTCAAGCCAGATTCTTCACATCATGTTGTATATATTGTATATATTGTACATAACAGATAGAAGGCCTCAAGGTGGATTAGTTCTGTAACTGAGTTAATTTCTCTAAATAAAGCCTTTATTATTATTATTATTATTATTATTATTATTATATACCTACAGTCTTAAAAACCGAGTTCTTGATACATATGGACAAAATAACTCTTCCATATCAAGATTACATCTGTAAGACCAAACTTGCACCCTTTCAATTTTAATGGTGCTTGCGGATACAGTTACCAAACCAGCTGGGAGTCCCGGAAAGCAGAGTGGCTTAAAGTGCTTGCCTTTACCATCTTCCCTCTGTCTGTGTGGATTCTAGGTTAGGGCTCTGCCAATATAGGTAAGTGAGAAAGCTTGTCAATTGCTATTGCGTTGGTGGTTCTTGACGGGACTTTCCTGGGTTTTTCCTCCACTAGTTAATACTAGCAACCATGTATAGCCTATCATGCACTGAGAAATGGTGTTAAACCCAAAACAACATCATCCAAGTATGATAATGTGAGACTATTGATCCATTATATACAAAATCTCTTTCATTTACATGGTAAAAATACTGTTATAGTAGTAAGTCATAATGCCTTGAGATTGCGACATCATTTGCCCATTTTTTTTTGTGGAATGCCACTCATGATTTTTGATGAAAGTGACAATGGTCCAAACAATACTTATGTGGTGCAGTATATCGTCACATACTGGTATGTTAATTTTAATAAAGAATTTATATTGAAAAGAAAAGTCAACAAAGCAACTAAATAGGCATTTATAGTTGATTGAAGGAGGGAGACATGTAAGATATATGTACAGTACAGCCTTTGGAGGACATATAAGGGTGCACTCTTATGATTGATATATCATAAGTGGACAATAGGGATACAGCATTTAAGATATGTTTGAACCATACGTTTTGTTAAAGATTTATCTAATTCATTCCTAGCTTTATTGTTGATTACTTTTATTTATTAAAATGAGATTAAGTAGGCTTTTAATTCATTAAATAACAAATTTAAGTGTTATGAATAATGCAAAATATTGTCTCTCTAATGATCATATTTTTATAACGTCTCCCAAATATGGAAACCAGTGTTATATCTCACCAATTAATCCAACACATCAGACGCAATGCAGTAGAATATCATTTATTTCAACAGTACAAAAGTAAATTATTCTCTTGTAATGGTAAGTCATATAGGTTTGAGAATGCAACATCTTTTATACGCATTTGTGGAATGCCATCAGTAATTTAAACTAAAGTTGACACAGTGGTCAAGACAATGCATTAAGTAATGTAGTGTATAGGGGCATACTGGTAATTTAAGTGCAAAAATGAATTCAAAATGTAAAATAAAACAAAGAAACAAATGAATAGGCACATCATAGTACTGAAGACATTATTTTCATACAAGTGGGAGACACAGACATGTACTGTACAATATTAGGAGACATGTATTGTACAATATTAGGGAAACATTTGAACTATACATTTTGTTCATATATTCAATGGCAGCTTTAGAGTTCAATACATGGTATAATAAAGATGAGAATCAATAGGCTTTTCTCATTACATTATAATTTTTAATATTATTGATTATATAAATATTGTCTCCATAATGATCATAATTTTATTATGTCTTCCAAATATATTGCTAAGACTCTATGGTCTTAGACTCAATAACAGAAAAAAAGCAAAATCAGCAAGGTCTGCAAAACCTGAGAAGTAATTTAATTCTCTGAGTTATAAAATGAAACTTTAAGAGGAACTTACAGTATTGTGAAGTAAATCAAAATAGTCCTAAAAGTTTTTATCACAAATCCAAAGTATAGAGAGTTCCAAATGAATTTCACTGGTGTTCTGAATTAATTCTGTATCTTGAATGTGCAGATGTGTCAATATGCTTGAATATGCTGAAGTGCCAACAGTTTTGATGCATCACAATGGCATTGTCCAAAACTCTTATACCATGTTCATAACAGTCATTGATGCTTTCTGTTGAATATGCTGCAATGATCATTTTGCCTTCTTGCACAAGAAAGACTAAAAATGATGTTGAGGACAAAACAATTCTATGATGTACCCATGTAGTACATGTAGATACATTTAGAACAATATCACTAAAATCTGATATAGGGCTGATTATAGTCACAAGCAGACCTAGTCTTTTGTTATAGTCGTTTGTTCATATATTTTGCTTTTCTATGTAGGTAATAAAACACCAACATCTGTAGACCTGCAGTCACCTCTGTTTACCAGTCAGACATGTAAGTATGTGTAGAGTGCCATTCAATAACACAATATTGGTGAAAAACACCAGAAAATTGAAGCATCAGTGCCAGCAATGAGTCTGAATTATTTTGGAATAAAAACAGACAAAACCAGAGACACTTATATCTTAGCCAGAAAAAAAAAAAACAAAAAACAAAACATCTTATTTGTGCGATTTTAATGCATGGCACTTTAAAACTTAGTTCTATTAAGTGTCAATGGTGTGTTTGTGATTATGTTTCACGAATAATTGTACAAGAAAATACACAGATGGAAAGACATGTCAGACTTTGGGATGGCGCTACAAACCACATACTTGGGATAACAGTTTTCAGGTAATAATTTTGTTTATTATTATTATTTGCATTTTCTATGTTTAGTTTCATTTAATTTTTCAACTTCTCAAAACGCTTTTGGCCAGCTTGAATGAACATTGGCATATATCATCTCGGCATAAAATCCTTTCTAATTTATAAACACTTTTACTGATCCAGCTTCTATTATGGATACTGTTATCAATAGAGGAATGGTAAGAAATTTTTTATGTGAATCTATTCCTGCCTTCCCTGCTTTAATCTCTACTTGATGATGGACGCGAGACCGTACATGTAATCAAAAAAGGGCATACCAAAACAAAATTAGTAAAATGATCAGTCTGCATGATGACCATAATAGGTTAGAAGTTTGACAGTTATCCAACGAAAACCGCAAGAAAAGTATTGTGTTCACAACATTCTGTCACAGATTGCATCCAGTTGTAACTCAGAAAAGGCCGTATCTCTTACAGAAATCACAAAACTACTTTAATTTGCCCATCCATAGATAATAATACTATCTATCATGGTTAACATTGCTCTGTAGAAACTGCAAGACAAGTTGTGTTTAAATGATTCTGACTTAAACTCACTCAGGCACAGGGTACAGTGGGCAATGACTCAATTGCATTCATAAGGTTTTGTCTCCAATTATGTCCAGCTTCAAGCGAGAACTGAAAAAAAAAATAAATAAAAATGCGCATCACTCTCTCTGCACTCTCTTACCACATGATTATAATGGTACAGGCTTTTCTTTCTTTTCAGTCCTATTACTACATGTAGTAGAAATATGTTGATTTCACAATAGTGAAATCCTTGTTGAACACTAAGTGTCATTTAAACGTATCCTTTGGTAATAATGCAATAAGTATTGCAGGTGTAATACCTCTGATGGGAATATTGGAGAAATAACAAAGTTACGTCTCCGTGGATTTTTGGGATGAGGTGATGACGAAGAAAAAAAATCACAACAAGAGCAACAATATATGCATATAAAATACTTAATTGAAAGTAGACCAATCAAACAGACAGGGATAACTCACAAAATGACAAGACGTGGAATTATTATAAGACTATCACAATGTACTTCTTAAAATCGTGGCAGCACTGTATAGTAGTCTGATGTACAAGAGTTATTTTCTTCGATACCATTTACCAAGTATTGAGTAAGTTATTCCACCCAGAAATGTTGAAGTTGATTCTAGAGAGTCATTGGAGGAATGAAGAATGGAACAGGGAACGTTTTAACAGAAATTCAGCAGGTGCATATTAGGCACGCGCAATGCAAGCATCTCACTACTCACCATACATACAACAAAACACTTAATTGACATTAGACATCATTGTTCCGAATACGTAACACCAAAATACTAGACACATGCAAAGAGTAGCAATAACTAACACTGGTTTACGAGGGTAACAACGAGACAAATGTAGATAAACATCCATCCACCAATGTCCCAAAAATTATTCCTGCCTCATATATATTCTTGAATATCATAAAACTGAAAATGTGAGATCACTGTACTAGATAAAAATACAGCTTATATCTAAATAAACTAAATGAAGTGGATTAACATTTTTCAGTATTATTTTAATAGTGCTGTGATAACGGATTGGAAAAAATGTTCACTAACCTTGTATGCACTGGGGGGATTTTCAGCATCTGTGGAAAGGAATTCCGCCATTTTGAATAATTTATAGTGACATTCAGGAAAAGCGATTCCTTGTTCTTCCCCTTTTAAGTGCTGAAATAAATGCTACAGATAGGTAAAATATTTTGTCTTTACTAAGAGGATGTTGTTAGGAATTATTTCTGACTTGCAATCAGACTGGAAGTAAATTAAAGCCTTGTCACCATATAAACTGCGCTTCCATTCATGGTGACCATACGGCGTCAGTTTTGAAAGAGGACAATTTAAAATTGCAAGGTCAGAGTTGTTCACAAGATTATCGCATATACTGCATTCATTGGCAAGAAGAAAGGAAGAATTCGACATACATTTTGAGATAACAGTATTTTTTTGATGCATTTTCAACTGTTCAAATGATGAACACAAGTTTAAAGTTTTCTGGTGATCCATTGAAAACAATGAGATTAACTATATTTGAAGGTTCATGGCTTATCCTACATTATGCTATAAGTGAAAAAGACAGCACAAAATTCATAGAAACGAAGATTTGTTGTGCGCATTAAAGCTGTGGGGCTGTTTTCAGAGGATGCGAGGGATGATCTTGGCTTGTGATTGTTGTTAGCTTTGCTCTGATTAGGATTAGCTTTGCTCTGACTAGGATGTCTTTCAGGTTTTTGGTATGCATATCCAGGCAAATCTGGTCCCTGGGGTGATGAAAGGTTTAACATCTGTCAACACATGATAGACACTGGCACAGTGATGAGATAAAATTGAACATACAAGGCCAAAACAGAACGTGCAAAACAGAATGTAACTTATCTCACCACAACATTGTAGGAAACCTTGGACCTTGTGTGTGCCAGGTAAACTGGGGAGCAACACACAAGGATCAGTAAGATCTGAGCGGATGAAATAGAAGCTGAACAGAGTTTCTTTTGCAGAACACTTCTCTTCCCATGGTTATGCAATAAGTGATAAAACACAAAAGGCAATTGCTCAATACCCAAAATGGAATTCCAAAACCAGGAGAGAAAAGGAATCTTAATGGATACATCGCCTTAAAAGACTGTAACCAGGCGCTGAAACCAAGAAGACTCCAAAAGGGCAACCACAAATAAAATTATCATCTGTTTACATCTACCGCTTTCTCAATTAAATAATCCATTCATTATGCTCTATAATTATTTCTATGATAATATATATGATCATTTTTTTTCTGCATTAACTTTACATTACTAGAATTATTTTTCCATACTGCACGACTTCATATTGCACGACACGTGTGTCTAAATATAGCATCATGCATTAGAAACTACTTTGCAAGCAATGCACTCATGTAGTAGGTGTTTTAGCTTTTGGTTTATTCGATATGTTCGTGGATGCACTAAGCAACATGATTGATTGATTGATTGAATTTTTAACGGTGCACGAGCACTTTTAGGCTATTTAGCGCCATACAAAAAGGTTATATCTTTGATCATTTTAAAAGTGGTGAAAGGTTTCGTATCGACCAGCTATACGAAACCAAATAGTTGAAAATAAAACGATCAAATGGTAACAGTGGTAAATAAATAAAGCTTCCCGATCAACGGAGAGTGTAAATGGTGTATGATAATGAAAACAGATGAAATGAAATTAAAATTTAGGGACGGTATATATAGCACATAAAACTGCTCAAGGTGATAGCATAAAGCTATAGCTTATGATAAATGTTTACTTCCATCAGGAAGTCTATAATACAACTCACGCTCACTGTATCAAAGAGCTCCCTCATGCCACGCACATTGTAATACTGATCACGCGTAGGTTGGAGGTCGAAGCACTCCAACATTAAGTGCTTAACGGTGAATGGTTCCTTGCAATAAATGCACTTTGGTGGGTCCTCTCCTTTTAGTATGTGGAAGTGGGTTAAATAAGTATGACCAATTCGAATTCTTGCAATGACTACCTCCTCCCTACGGGCGGCTCTGTAGGAAGGAGTCCATTCTCCAAGGGTTGGCTTGATGGCATGAAGTTTGTTATTCACGGCATCATTCCACGATGCCTGCCATTTCTGACGTAAACATTCTTTTATACTGGGTTTAAAATCTGTATAAGGTGTTTTAAAATCAGATGGTTCTAGTGATAGGGCCATTCTAGCAGTGCGGTGTGCTTTGTCATTACCTTTAATGCCAATATGGTTGGGCAACCAACAGTATACTATATTGTGGGAGGTACTCAGCTTAGTATGTTTGAGGAGAATATTGGCTAATAATGGGTTCTCCAGTTTTCTATGATGCAGAGACTAAAGTACTGATAGTAAGTCGGAGAAGATGATGCTGTTTAAAATACGTTTGTTTTCATTATATTGCAAAGCAAGGTGTATTGCTCTGATTTCGGCTGAAAAAAATTGATGTACCATTTGGCAAGCGAACTTTTGTTGTGTGTTTTCCACTAACGAAGGCTGCAGCAGCCTTTTCCTCATCTTTTGATCGATCAGTATATATTCTTGTATGATTTTAAAATTGGGTGAGGAGTTCGTGATAAGAGTTGTGCAAGATGGAAGGGTTTCTCTCCAATTTTTTTCCATCGTGTAACGTAAAAAGTACTTTTGTTTGTTGAAGTACCAGGGAGGTGTTTCCGAGATGGACGTTTTCTGAATTTTTGAAAGATCAATTTTGGTACTGTTAAGCCATGGTAATATTCTAATGCCAAAGGTAGGTGTGGCGCTTGGTTTGTTTTCGTACAAGGTTTTGTATTTGGGTTGAAAAACAGCCGAGAAAGCAGGGTTCAGAGGGTTTGATCTTCATTTGAGAGCATACTGTGTAGAAAGCGTTTCTCTTCGTTGTGATAAAGGTGGTTCGTTCGCTTCAACGAGTAGGCTTTCACACGGAGATGTCTTAAATGCTCCCAGAGCGAGTCTTATTCCCTGATGATGAATTGGATCAAGCATCTTCAAATAGGACTTCCTAGCTGAACCATAAACAACGCAACCATAGTCTAGTTTCGAGCGAATAAACGTTCTATATAAACTGAGTATGACTTTTCTATCAGCACCCCAGTCACTGTGCGCTACTACTTTAAGTAAATCTAGAGATTTCAAGCATTTAGCTTTCAAATTCTTCAGGTATGGAATAAAAATCAGTTTTCTGTCGAAGATAATACCTAAAAACTTTGTTTCCTCAACAACTGGAATAGGTGTTCCGTCCAGCGTGAGTTTAGGTTCATCATGATGTCTTCGTAACTGACAGAAATGCATATATACAGTCTTTGATTTCGAGGATTTGAAACCGTTAGTATTGGCCCAATTTTGAATCTTGTTGATATTTTGCTGAAGTTGTCTTTCAATTGTATGCATGTGCTTTGATCGGTAACATATTAGAAAGTCATCAATATACAAAGAGCAATCCACACCAGGAGCGAGACGCTTGGTGATGCTAATCATTTTTATGTTGAAAAGCGTCACCGATAAAATACTGCCCTGGGGCACACCCATCTCTTTATCGTACATATCAGAGTGGGTGGAGCCCATTCTTACCTTGAATTCCCTGTCTGAGAGGAAGTTTGTTATGAAAGAGGGCAGACGGCCTTTTAGACCCAGATCGTGCAGGTCATTTAGTATTCCGTACTTCCATGTTGTGTCATAGGTCTTTTCCAAGTCAAAGAAAATCGCTTATAAGTGTTCCTTCTTGATGAAAGCGTCGCGAATAAATGTTTCCAGTCTAACCAGATGATCATTGGTACTACGACCATAACGAAAGCCACTTTGGAAAGGAGATATTAAATTGTTGGTTTCCAAATACCATACAAGCCGAGAATTGATCATTCATTCCATTGTTTTGCATACGCAGCTAGGTAGTGATATGGGGCTATAGTTGGTAGGATCTGCGCTATCTTTGTCTAGTTTGGGAATTGGTATTGCTGTTGCTTCTTTCCAAATTTTTGGTACATTGCCAGTAATCCATAAATCATTGAAGATTTCCAGAAGAACTGTTAAGGATGGTTCTGGAAGGTGTTTCAGAAACTGGTAATGTATATCATCAGGCCCAGCGGATGTATCATGGGCCTTATTCAAAGATTCCATAAGCTCCGACAATGAAAACGGTTGGTTATAACTCTCTAAGTTATTAGATGTGAATTCAGCCGTGTTTTTTCTTTTTGAGCTTTTAATCTTCGGAAAGCTTCTGAATAAATAGACGATGAGGAATTTTTAGAGAAACAATCAGCAAGTATATTAGATATTTCATGGTTGGTATTGAAATTGTTTTTATTTAGTTTCAGATGTTGAAAAGAATTTTGTTTTCCCTTTCCATTTATTTTGCGAATAGTGTCCCAGACTTTCTTTATAGAGGAACGAGAATTTAAAGTTGAAACATATTTTGTCCATGATGCTCTTTTACTTTCTTTAATCGTACGGCGAGCTTTGGCCCGAACAATACTGTACATAGTTAAATTTTCGGGCGTTGGACGATTATTAAATTTTTTCAGTGCTTCTCGGCGTTGTCTAATGGCTTCTTTACATTCTTTGGTGAACCACAGCTTTTGGGTTCTTTTACAGTTCGGTGAGGACTTAGGAATGGATTCTTCTGCAATCTCAATTAAAGCAGTGGTAAAATATCGAATAGCGTCATTGTCTTTTAGAACCTTATCCCTGTTAAGCCTAGTTGTACAAAGTGTTTCAAACTTGCCCCAGTCGGCTTTCTTCAAGTTCCATTGTGGAACTGCGTCATCAACTGTAGAGGTAATATTTTCAAGGGAGATTGGAAAATGATCACTGCTGTGAAGGTTATTAGCGACCTTCCAATTATAATCCAAAAGTAGGAAAGGAGAACAAATTGTCAAGTCGATACACGTGTATGTACCCGTTCCTGGTGTAAGTATGTCGGAGATTTGGTGTTATATAGACACAAGTCGTATCTAGTAATGACATCTTCGACCTTTTTTCTCCTGTCCCTTATGTAGTTTGATCCCCATAAAATAGTATGGGCATTAAAATCACCGAGTAAAACAAATGTCGCAGGAAGTTGTTAAATAATCGTGTCTAATTCATTTGGTAATAGGTTGTTGTTTGGTGGTATGTAAATAGAACAAAAGGTATGACGTTATGAGGGGCTATATTGCTCACAGCAATAGAAGCTTCTCCTGAGGTCCTGTCAACATTATGAAAGTAGGTACAGGGAGTAGTTTTTAAGTGCGATGTTATCTGAATCTTTTAAAAAAGTTTCCTGAAGACATAGTATTGCAGGATCATATTCGTTTAAAAGCAGAATAATATCATTGTAATTGGATTTAAGTCCTCGACAGTTCCATTGTATGATGGAGTTCTTCATTATAAATTTAGAGTGGAGATTCTGGAGCTAGGTCAGACATTTCGCGGAGAGAATCTGTATGTTTTTTTTCTCTGGAGGAAGTACGGGGATGATTTTTGTGTTAGGTCTAGATCTATTTTGAGAACATGGAGCAGTATCTTCTGCATCCATGCTCTCAATGTCCCCAAACATTTACAGAGTTTGATCGGGTCATCTGACCGACCCCTTTTGCTGCCTATGTCCTTGAGATCTGCTTTTATTCTTTGGTGATTTTGGTGGTGGGGTATTATTAAAAGTTGTTTGGGTAGATGCCGTGTTTTTTGTGTGCTTGGTAATGGGGTGTTAGAGCGAGGTGTTGACTCGGGTAGATCTGTCTGTGTTTGAGCGTCCTTTGTTGCTTTGGGATTGTTTTTAACTACAGTGGAGAAGGATGGGCCAGGAAGGGATGTTTTTGCCTGTACAAGCTTTCTGGCCTCTGGATAGGGAATGTTAGCTGTGTATTTTACCCTCTGTATTTCCTTCTCCTGTTTCCAGGTATCACAATCCTTGGAACTGGCGTGATGCTCCTTTCCACAGGTAACATAATGCGGAGTGGCTCAACACTCAGATTCCTGGTGAGAATGGTCTCCCCATCGGCCACATATTTGGCTTTTTGAGCACCGGTCTTCATGATGACCATATTTCTGACACTTATAACATCGAAGTGTGTTTGGAATGTATACATCAACCTTCACTTGCAGAAAGCCAACTTTCACCACTCTGGCTACTGTTGGTATGTTGAAGGTGAGTATAATGGTGTTGGTGTCCTGCAGATTGTTGTTACGTTTAATACGTAATCTACAGACTGCAGTGACACCTTTGTTTTTCATTCCTTCAATG
Organism: Megalonaias nervosa; assembly: GCA_016617855.1. Taxonomy (NCBI): domain Eukaryota; kingdom Metazoa; phylum Mollusca; class Bivalvia; order Unionida; family Unionidae; genus Megalonaias; species Megalonaias nervosa. The sequence goes on from JAECUM010090863.1 coordinate 19,254, forward strand.
ATATCCATGTCGCTGACTCCAACCAAGTCACGACAGCGAATCACGCCTTTGGACGAATTGAGTGTTGTGTGGGCGAACGATGCCACTGAATACTGAAGAAAGTTTTCATTTTCTTGATGTTTTCTGTTTGACCTCGTCGCTCACACTCAACAAGTAGGCAGCCCGATCTTCAACTTTTTAACACTTTTTGGTGTACCAATCAATCCCATAATTGTTTTTTCAATAACAAACGGAGAGAGTACAGTAAGCGGTTTTGAGGCATCTTTAAACTGTATCACCATGAAACGTAGAAATGAATCTGCACCACATGGTTCGTCTTCTGAGTCAGATCCTCTTTTGGTGCGTTTTAGTTGATTTTTTTTTGGAATTTTCCATGTTGGTGTGTTTAAAAATTCAGTACCCGTGCTCCCCGCCCAACAAGGGGACACTTTTCAAGTGTCAGGGATACACAGATGTTATAATCAGTAGGTAAAATCACCTTCTGATTCATCCCGTGAGACATAGTCGGCAAAACTACCCCCCGATTGACCCGTTGAGCCACCGCCTTCTAAGACTTAGGAAAGGGAAAGTAAAAGGAATAGAATGTAAGGGCAACGGTGGTATCAAGAGACATACAACGAGAAAGATAAAGAAAGTAAGCGAGTAAATAAAGACCTCCTAGGGCTCGGCGTGACCAGCCGAATTGTCGAGACCTGGCCCATCCCGACCACCCGTCTAGTAGAAGTAGAGTCCAAAGTAGTGTATTGAATCGGAAAGCCTCTGCTCAACTACCAGGATCCTTTCCTCCTCCGACACGGATCGCAACCCACGGCAAACAGGTTGCCTCTACTTAATCGCCTCTTACGACACGTAGCGAGGCACGTCGGGCCAATTCTACAACCCCTAACACGTAGGGGGTAAGCAAGATGATAAAGTTAATGATCACAAATGAAACGTTCAAACAAGCACATGAATGAATGTGATATTTGCAATGTCCACAAATAAAGTGAGAGATCCAGTATGGAAAATACCATTTAATATCAGCAATTACGTACCCTGTCGCTATTGCTTAGCTAATCTATTTTCATGCCGAAAATATACCATCTGTATGCTGTGAATATATCCTCCCAGAGTGGAGGAAAAGTCAGTATAACCATTTGATCTTTTCCACACCACTTTAGTGATAATTTCCATCTTTTGTTTATTTCTTCTGTAAGTCAAGTTTCCACAAGGGAACACTTCACTAAAAAAGATAGCAGCAAAACAGCCTGGGGGTCAGTATGGGCACAAAAAAACTAGTGGGATACACACACGGACTGCATCATGTGCTCTAGATGCACTCGGAAAAACCATGGCACCATTTGTAATTTGTGGTCTTCAACACTTTTTCTCAGGCCCACTCTCTACACGGGCTTGTGCCCCAAAACATCTGGCAAACAGTCCAAAAAGATCCTTTACAGTTTGGAAAAGATCTCTGGGGTGCCACCTCAACTAGACCTCTTACTTCTCCCACATTCATCTATGATTAATGAAATATCAGGGAGATTTTTCACAAAGCCAAAATATTGCTCGACAACACGGGGTTGCCTGTTCCTTCCTCTATGTTGAGACCCCTTATCTCTTCTTCAAGCTATCGGGTACATTACCAAAGTGGCCTATTAAACCTCTTCCTTTGGACGCTGATGCGGCCAAAGTCAGTATTTCTTCGGGATACTGGGCAAGCCTTCCTATCAAAACAATTGCCCTGGAACAGAAAACCGAGTTACTTGTAAATATAGTCTTGCATGCTGACTTTTTTCAGCTACTTCCTTTAGTATGCTGTAAGAGGCATCCCTAAATACAGCCGCATTAAAACGTGTCCTGGAGGCTGTGGCCAAAACATCCTGGCATGCGCTATCTGTTGCCATGACATTATCGGCGGAATTTCTGCACATTCGTCATTTTATGCTGCATTTGACTCATTGAAGGTCTTGCTTAACCACAGCAAAGATCTTCTAAGGGCTGCTCCTCTCGAAGCCGAGATCCTCTTTGTGGGCCTCATTCCTACCATGGCTTCTCAAGACCTTCTCGATCACAACATCAATCTTTAACCTGATCAATCGCAATCAACCAGGAAACAAGAACAGGCACATCGTCCTATTGAAGCAGACACAACCCCAGTTCAATCCTCAAATTCTTGCTAGACCATGCTGCTGCAGATCCAAGAGGAAGTTTGCTGACCCACCTTCCTTGCCTACCAGGGCTGAAATGGGAAGGGAGCTCTAGCAAATTACCCCCTTTCCTGCTGTGCATCCCCTTCCCAAACGTTCCAGTAGGTGCTCGCCTAAGGCTTTTTCTCAGAGGCTTCATGGACAATTGTTGTGTCGTCTCCATTACAAACAAGGGTTATCGACTCCAGTTTCGGGAACAACCCCCACTATCAAAGGGACCCCCATTTTCCTTCCCCAGTCCAATCTGGTGGAATTAAGTGAAGAGGTGCACAACCCTTTTGCAGAAAGGGGCAGTCTAGAGGGTTTTTAAACAATTAGTCTCCCGCCTTCTACCCCCGAATCTTCCTGGTCACCAAGAAAAGCGCGTATTTTCGAATCATTATCAATCTATTCCCGCTCAACCAGCTTCTGTTGGAGGAAACCTTCAAAATGGATACAACCTCCTCAATCGAGAATCCTCAGTTCGTCTGTCGACCTTCAGAATGACTACTTACTCGTCCCCAATTTTCCTGTGTCTTCGTTTTCAATTTCAGGTTCTGCCGTTTGGAATTTCTTCTGCACCCAGAGTCTTCACCCGGGTTATGGGAGTAGTAGCGGCCTACCTTCGAATACACGGAACATCATTTCTTCAGTATGTTGATGACTGGCTGATTTACTATCTCCATGTTCAGTCCCTTCGTCAGGATCTGTTCCGCTCTTGGTCCACCATAACTCAATTGGGTTTCCTAACCAACCTCGAGAAGTCGGACCTCGTTCCATCACTGGACTTTGTTTACATGGGGATGAATTTCCTCATGAACCAAAACTTGGTCCGGGTTCCCCAGGATCGGGTAGATCGAATCCTGGCTAAGAGCGAAAACCATTTTATGTGCTCGCCTTTTTCTGTCCCTACTCAGAAACTTGAATGCCTCTGCCGAATTGGTTCCTTTAGGATGTCTTCACATACGTCCTCTACAGTTCCTCCTTTTGGCAAGGTGAAAACCTCACAGATAATCTCTATCAAATCCGATCCTTCTAGGACCAGATTTTCACCACTATTTGCTTTGATGGCTAAATCGAGACAGATTCCTGATGGAGGTTCCCATGCATGTACCCGATCCCCATTCCTATCTGTTTGCAGATGCGTCAGATTCAGGCTGGAGAGCCCATTTAGAACCGGAGGGCATAATTCACTACGGTTCCTGGACTCAAGCCGAAGTGTCTCTCCACATAACAACATAGAATGAAAGCAGTATTTCTAGCATTGCAAGGGTGCATCGACCTAATAAGGGGCCGATGTGTCATCGTCTCCTCAGACACCACGTCTGTCATCGCCTATCTATGACGTCAAGGAAAAACACATGCCCCTTCTCTTTACGTGGAGGTCTCGAACCTTTTTGTTTGGGCAGCCTCCGAGCATGTCACAATTTGAGTTCGCCACATTCTGGGCAAGATTAATGTGTTAGTGGACACCCTGTCCAGAACATACCGAGCCGTCCTCACAGAATGGACTCTTCGCCACTCAGTAACCGAGTCCCTGTTTTTCCTTTTAGGAAGACCTCTAGTGGACCTGTTTGCGACAAAGCTCAACAACAAAGTTCCCTTTTTATGTGTCTCCTCTACCGGATCAGAAAGCATGGGTAGTTGATGCATTCAGCTTCGAATGGGATCGCCTATTCGCATATGCATTCCCGCCTTTCTGACTGCTACCACAAGTTCTGCAAAGAGTTCGAACTTCCACTGCTCGGATCATTCTCATTGCTTCGTGGTGGCCCCAACAACCATGGTTTAACGATCTCCTAGACCTGTTGATAGATCGATCCAGGTGTCTACCACACTGGAGGAATCTCCTGTCACAACATCGGGGATCCCTTCTCCACAACAGACCAGACATTCTCCACCTGCCAAGCCTGGCTCATCTCAAACGATCTATCTGCCAGAACAAGTTTTCAGACACAGTCACCAGTTGCATTATTCAGACCAGGGGATCTTCTACATCCAAAGTTCATGATGCCAGGTGGAGAATCTTCTGTGATTGGTGCAGTAGGAAACACGTTGATCCCATCTGCCCTTCTGTAACTTCCGTTGCTTATTTCCTTTTGTTCCTCTTTGAGACCAAAAGATGTTTAGTATTCGCAATCAAAGGCTATCGAGCTGCCATCTCACACACTTAAATTCTGGAACAGCACAGTCTTCGGTTCAGATCCGCATCTTGCCAATCTTGTCAATTTTTTTGAGCTTCAGACACCTGTCTCTCGCTCCCTTGTGCCCAGATGGAATCTTTGCTGTGTTCTTTGGTCTTTAACCAAAGCACTTTATGAAGCATTGAGTGAAGCTTCTTATTTGGGTCTCGCACTCGGAATTGTGTTCTTTCTCACCTTTGCCTCGGTGAGGCGAAGTGAAATTCATGCCTTGTCCATTGACTCTGGCTGTCTTAGTTTTAATGGAGATTAAAACTCCGTTTCCCTTCTCTGCCATGCTGGTTTTCTTGCAAAATATCAATTACCTCCAGTAGCTCCCGTACCCATAGAGATCCCTAGTCTCGATAAAATTTGCGCAGGGGATGATCAAGGTAGAATGCTATGCCCCGTGCGTGCTCTTCGCTTCTATCTTAATGTCACCAAAGCAAAAAGAAAAGGTAGGAAACATATCTTTCTCCCTATTAAGGGCTCCATAGACATTTTTTGCTGCCACTTTCTCCTGATGGATTGTCATGACAATCAAATGAGCCTATGAGTCTCTCACCGATCGAGATCTCGCCTTTATGAAACTTGAAGCCCACGAGGTTGGAGCTGTTGCTACCTCATGGGCCTGCTTTAATCATTCCTCTCCGGAAGATATTATGAAATGAGCTTTTTGGCACTCCAGTAATACCTTTTCATCCTTTTACTTCCGCTCATAAGCACAACAGAGCGCAGGCATTTTTTCTCTGAGTCCCAGTGAAACGACACAGAGTGTTAATAAGACATGAACATTCTGAAGTGTACTTCTCTCTCTACGGTGAGTACATTTAATTTCTCTGTTTTTGATCAGTTTGACATCAGCCTACCCACCTTACTGACAAATTCAGCTAAGCAATAGTATAAGTAATTGCTGCTATTGAAATGTAGTTGTTGTTGTTGGGGGGGGGGTAAACAAGTTTCAATTATGCAATACTTACCTGTCGCTATTGCCAATACCTTCCCTCACCCGCTCTGTTATCTTGCATAAGTGTCATCCGTGAAAAGATGACACATAGGTACATCGACCTTCTGCGCATGACATGCGACAGAGTGGTGTGCAAAAGGTCAAAGGGTCATACTGACTTTTTCTCCACTCTGGGAAGAGGTATTCACAATATACGGACGGTATATTTTCGGCATGAAATTAGGTTAGCTAAGCAACAGCGACAGACAAGTATTGCATAATTAAAATTAGTTTTATCCCCCGCAAAAACTACATTTCTGATCATTTAAAGAGGTCTTTAAAACAATGTTTGTAACTTTTCACAAAGGGAACGGTTCAGAATATGACCTGTGCTGTCTATTGTCTATAACAATTGCATAGAAAAGCATACTGAGGCCGAGGATTATCTCATATCTATCAGGTACATATCATTTTACAAGGAAGTCAAAACACTAAATTCAAGAACAAAATAGACCTGAAGGTTTTGGGAGAAAGCTCCGAGCCAATAAGCCAAAATGGTGAAGAGGTCCTATTTCTGCCAGCTGTCACAGAGATGCTTAGGGCAATTTTTCACACCTTTTGTTTCACATTTGAATTGAGGGACTTTGTATTTTAGAAATACCTTGTTATCACACCTTATTCGCATTTATATTTTGGTAACATCGCACAATTGCTTGCCGTTTCAGAAATGCTGCTCCAGATTTTACTTTACTAAATCTTCGTGGTACTTTCCTCAGGCAATCTGGAAATGGTTAAAGTTAATCTCTTATCTGTAACCATTCCGTTTTGTTAATATTTGAAATTCCTTGCATCATCTCAGTAAGTTTGGAAAGACCATCTGTGTACAAACATTATTACAAAGTGAGCTAATATTTTTTTTTTCTGTATTGATTTGTTTAATGTACTAGCAGGAGAATAATGCAGGTACTGCAGCAAAACTAGAGCTCTAATTGAATTCACCTTGAGGGTGGCAAAGATATAACAAAGCCCCCCGAAGAACCATATATTCGCAAAGTTGTAGCATATTTGTACACCGAAACTTTTATATAGTCCTCATGTTTATTATGTAGACCATGTATTCACTGTTTTATTTTCTGTGTTTTACAGTTGTGGTAGAGGGCAATGTAAAGCACTGCAACTATGATTTCAACAGGAGTCAGGATTGTCAAAATGGATGCTGTGGGGATCAGCAATACAGTAGTCGTAATGAAGCGTGTTGTAAGGGCATGTAAGTTTATTGTTACTCTCATCTTTTTTTGTTGCCGTATTCTTTTCTCACCCAGAATGTCATCATTTTCGAATCAAATGACATTTGAACACTACTGAAGGTTTGCATGTCAGCTATACTGCATGTTGCGAAATCTTTCATGTGTCAGATCTTACTTGTTCACTTGTGAATATTCAATGACAATACAGACATTTTGTTTAGTTAACAAATATTTTGTATATGATTTTTAACTAGTCTGGATAACTCCAAATCGATGTAATGTATGTAACAATTTAACATTTGAGTGCTGAGATGGTGGGATCCATGACAATAGTAAACATTCTGAATCTCACTATTCTCTATCTGGCTTACTCTTTTAATTTACACGTATGTAAAGAAACACACTTCTCTTGATCACAAGAAAGGACTGGACCCAACATTATAGCATTTCTATTACTGTGCCCAATTACTAATGGTATAAAGGACGATCAGTAATATGACTTTAAGGAAAGCATATTTTGACCCTAAAAAGGACAAGAGAAAGTTGGATTCTGGGTACAAGAAAAAGTAGACTTACCACCTGGACAGAAGCTGACATGCTGTGAATTCGCTAGGTTGGAACCAAAATTGTATTTTACTTGGTATGAAATCATGCATCCAAAACATGTTTATGCACTATATCAACTGATCTAAACTTTCTTTATAAACAACTGACAAAGAATTGTCTCTTAAGTCTATAGTTTAAATTCTATGAGATGTGTTTACATTTTAGTGTTTCATTTGTGATAGGAAGTGTAGTTCAGTTACAGGATGTGTTGTGTGTTTAATTGGGTGACATTGAATACTTAATGTAAAACATTGCCTTTTTTATCCCAAGAAACTGATGCAATAATCTGACATATAGAATAACATCTGTAAAGGAAAATAACATTCAGACTGAAAATATCTTAAACAACTCAATTGCTGGGGTCTCGTGAGCGGGATAAATATCTAAAGAATTGCACTTAAAAGTCTTGAGAATCTGATATATCCATTGGTTGCATAACCATTTCCCAATTGGCATAGAAACCTTTGTTTAAGGACGTCATGCTTATGTAGTTAATATGCACTCTGTTAGAGTTTCTAAATATAAATAAAATGTATAGTTATCAAAATGTGTATCTATGTAGAATACTGATTCAGTAGCATTTAAAAAAAACAAAAACAATCTTGAGCAATTTTGACCGACTCATAAGAATGCATCATAACAAATTCTCCTCTGATCAACAAACTATTGTAAATGCAGGCACGAGAAAGTGCTACGACTACTACTACTGCTACTACTACTAATAAAGCGTGCTTAAATACATTAAGGATAAAGCGCAAAAGTCTACATGATGCAAAAGCAAAATACATTTGCATGCATTAATTTAAATATTTAGAATGAAAACAGCCTTTCGAGATAGTGATATGAATTTGTTTTGAACACATTTAGATTTGGGTTCATTACTGTTGTAATACTTCTGTTCACTCTATGTTGGAATGGGGAAATTTTCATTGTAACTGGTACTGATCAATTTACGACGCTGACTGTCGCCCTGTGTTAAAACCAGATACGGATTAATTTTAGTGCATGCGCAATTTTGCGCAGGGCAAAACAAATAACAATGACCTGTCAAATTTAACGATCATGAGAATTTTATCAATATTTTAATCAACTGGAAAACCAGCTTGCCATGGATATGTTGCTTTCAGATGAATTTAATCATGTCAGAGGTAAATATTGATACCAAAACAGACCCTTAAGATTCCTTCAACATACCATAAGCTGTCGTATAAAGCAGTTGCTAACTTTAACATGGAACATTATATATATATATATATATATATATATATATATATATATATATATATATATATATATATATATATATATATATAT